>KN835376.1:0-42167 GCA_000827255.1 Suillus luteus UH-Slu-Lm8-n1
CGACAGAGAAAGGGAGGTGGGTTTGGTGACTAAAAATCAGAAATGAGTATTGGAAGGTGGTGGTACGAGGTGAAAAAGTTCAGAGAGCACTAACGTAGAAGCTGGTACTTATCTAGTGTAGCGCACGGGCCTGATTCTATGAGCTCACATACTCGTTGATCGTCCAATCACGTTGTGCATATGATTGATTGATCTGCGAATGTGCAAGACATTGACAAATTGGTGCAAAATTGGTGTTTGGGTTGTGTTTGCTCACGTCAACTTATGGTAAATTCACGATTTGCGTAGCTTCGACAATATCTGTACATATATCCATCGTTTTGCGTCGATATGGTGAGGTCCGGTTCTCACTGGGAATCAAACCCAGGCACACCAGCCAGCCTTAACACTAGCATCGAGGCGTTAACCATAACCGTACTTGGGATTCAGCACATTCCTTATCCCAAGCCAAGCACTCCAAGACTAGCTGATAACGAACCTCGTTGTACCCATGAAGCATTGATAGCCAAGAAGCTTTCCAGAATAGATAGGGTCATGCTTGGACCCGGGATCGATTGTTTCACCCTCATCAGCAAGCGTCAGGCATCACTCACGATGGAGTGTTCTGGCTCTTTTGTGTTTGAAATTCCGCAACAGGATTTGGCCAGGGAGCAGAAATGGGATACTTGAAGTATTGTCTGACGTGTGCGTCATCTGCGCTATCAATGCCCTCCGCGACTCAGATAGAGATTCGAAAGACATCCACAATCCCTTTTGAAATACACCGTGACCGTGCTTAACGCCATTAACCTCTGCAAAATGTCGCACCTCACAAGTATCACACCTCTCAAAGTTTTTGAAGACAATCAGAGCACTGCATCTGCGGTCGCTGTCTTCCCCGATAACCGACGGATGATCACCTGCTCGCTCGACAAAACGCTTCGTCTGTGGGACTTGAGGACAGGTGTGATGTTGAAGAAGATGGAAGGGCATCGCGATAGGGTGTTGGCATTGGCAGTATCAAGAGATGGGCAATTGATAGCAAGTGGTGATGAAAGCGGAGAGGTCGTCACCTGGCACGGAGAAACTGGAGAACCATTGACGTTACAACCCATCAAAGCCCACTCCCATGGGATCTCCTCACTGGAGTTTTCTCCCGATGCAACAGATCTGGCCACTGGTTCAGGAGACTGTACGGTGAAGCTGTGGAACACGTCAACCTGGCGTCAATGCTTGCAAAGTTCAAAACCAATCTGCTGGAGTACTTCCGTCCGCTGCATTCGGTATTCGCCATCTGGCGAATTTCTTGTCATTGCAACCGACAGTAATATCAACATTTTTAATTTGGGCACGGGAAAATGTACAGCAAGCTTTGAGGCTCACCCAACAGTGAACATGTCAATTGCGTGGACGCCAGATGGCGCTCGCCTTCTGTCAGGAGGCAATAACGTCGATCCTACCATACGTGAGTGGGATACATCGACCTGGAACCAAGTCGGTGATCCTTGGACGGGCCATATGGGCAGTATCAAAGCCATTGCCATTAATTCAGCTGGCACACTTGCCGCTTCTGCATCTGAAGACAATGATGTCCGACTCTGGCGGCTCTCTGATCGGCGAATGATCGCCATCTTCAAGCACTCACACTCGATGCAATATGTCACTTTCTCCATAGACGGCGAGCACCTCCTCAGCGGAGGTGAAGATAACAAGACCTCAAAGTGGGTGGTCCCAAACTTAGGCATTAATCCAAATGTAAGTTTTCATCCTTGACCTGTATGACACAAATCGAACATGCACTGATGTGCTCCAGATCCTCGCCATCAGCATGACAGCCCGCTATGCATTTATAACTGGGGATTTGTCTAATGCTGAAGAGCTACTCACGCAAGAGATCAGCACCGATATCAACAACTATACTTCGTATGCGAACCGCTCATTCGTTATGGCACGAAAAAATGACTGGGACCGCGCTCTTGATGATGCAATCAAGGTAAGATAACTGACCGATCATAACCAGCTTATGGGGGCTAACCTCATTGTGACATGTAGTCCATCAGTATTCAACCCTCGTTGACAGGCTATATCTCCAAGGGCATAGCCTATTGCGGGAAAGGCCACGCCCGGGACACGAGGACAGCATTTAACATTGCGTTTTTATTCACGGACCAAGAGCCAGAAGCCATTCATTTTCTTCTCTTGATCAAGGTAGGTTGAATTTGTCTCGTATATTCTTTGCTCAGTTGTGCGTTTCAGGTTATCGCCCTCCTCAATTTAGATCAATTTGAAGAGGCAATTCTGCTCCTCGAGGAGCTTGCTGCCACTCGTCCGGATGCCGATCTTCTCGCATGCAGTGTTGTGGAAGTAAGTATCAGGTTACTATGCTTGGCTATCAACACTGATCTTTGCAACTCGTACATTAGGCACATCTACGTGTTCAGCTTGGAATCAAAGCCTTGAATGACGCACATTACGACGAGGCCGCCGACCATCTTACTGCCGCTATCAACTCTAGCGCATTCTCATCGAACCTCATCCGTGAGGAGTTTGTTATGGTGCGTTAAGATGGGTCATCCGAAAGTGCCTTTCATAATTGTGTGTTTTGTCCAGCTCTTCGGCTGGGACCTCAAGTCCTTGTGGCAAAAGGCGCACCAAAAACGATGTGATGCACGCCTTCGGGCAGGTAAACTTGAAGAAGCCCTGCAATCGTTCCGACATATGGTGGATACGACTGACGACAATACAAGGGCCAGCTGCCTTGACTGGTCCAACGGCAAGTCTGATTGTTTTAATGTCACACAGGCTTGAATCCTCACCTGCTTTTCACTCAGCTTTTAAGGAAGAGTGCAGCGCACTCTGTCTTGTCAACGGAGATGCCGCTCTTGCTGCGAGTGATCATGACAAGGCTATTGACCTGTACTCGGCAGCGATCGACCTTAATTCTGCATCCTATGCAGCCTTTGTAAAGCGCAGTACGGCCAAGTCGGAAAAAATCCTATGGGATGATGCCCTTCTCGATGCACAAAAGGTACGATGACATCTAGCAGAGCTGCTTTGTAGCCAATGCTCATACTGGCAACGCACAGGCCATTGAACTTAACCCCTTGTCTTATGCTGGATACCAGGCGAAACATGCAGCCCTTCGTGGTGCACGGCGCTATGATGAAGCTATCGAAGCCTTTAAAATCATGTTGTCTAAATTAGACATAGCTCCCGAAGCGCAGATACGAGGTAAGACACAGCGGAACACTCGTAGGTTAAGTCGAAAAGCTTACCTCATTAAACAGAGCTGCGCTCACAGTACGTTTCTCCGCCCGAAGCAGAAGATGCCATCCAAACCGCCGCTTGGACTGAACTCGAATCTGCCCCGCTTCGTCTACTTAACACCTCCACGGGTCTTTTGTGCGATCGAGCAACACAAATACACACCTTCAAAACAAGCGCAGTATACAAGGAACTTTTGTCGTTCACAACAAAGTATTCAGACCTCCAGATGGGGCGCATCAAAGACGTGGCAGAAGTGTACTTCCGCCGTGTCTTGCTGTCGCACAGGTGGGAGGGGGCTGAGCCGCTGCTTCATGACATCCAGGATAAAGTCGTGTACGAGTTGAATGCAGTTGGCGGCATCGCGAAATTGCAGTCGTTCTGCAAAATCGCTCGTGATGCGGGGTATCACTGGGCGTGGATGGATACATGTTGCATCGATAAAAACAACAATGCCGAGGTCGAGGAAACGATCAATTCCATGTTCATCTGGTACTGTCATGCAGCACTTACTATCGTCTACCTGTGCGATGTTCCTCCTTCATCCGGATCTGGAGCACTGGCAAATAGCGCTTGGAACAAGCGAGGATGGACCTATCAAGAACTCGTGGCTTCCAGAGTTGTTATCTTTTATCAGAAGGATTGGTCGTTATATCTTGGCGATCAATCTCCTAACCACAAAAAGTCCCCAGCTATCATGAAGGAGCTGGTAGATGCGACGGGCATAGATGAACAGGCCCTCGTGGCCTTCTGTCCCGGGATGCACAATGCCCGAGAGAAACTGCGATGCGCGTCAATGCGTGACACCACACTGCAGGAAGACATTGCATATTCATTGTTTGGCGTTTTCGGCATCCACCTACCTGTCATGTATGGCGAGAATAAGCACAATGCCCTTGGACGACTCCTGCAGGAAATTGTGGCTCGGTCAGGAGATATCACTGCCCTGGACTGGATCGGAGAATCATCCGGATTCAACAGTTGTCTTCCAGTCAGCATCACGTCATACGCAACTCTGCCACGTACCGTGCCACCTCTGCCTGAGGATGATGTTCAGACAACAGTCTCCTCGCTGCGAAGAAATACCAGGGTTGTCAATTTGGCTTCGAAACTTTATGACGAACTTGCCAGCTTGAGGGCTCCTCGTTTCGCGAACTCCAGATTGTATCTACCCTGCATCACATTCCCTGTCGCAGAAGTCAGACGGGAGAGTGGCCCAGCCCAAGTGACTCATTCGACGTATGAGGTCAAGGCAAATGGACTCCATGACCTGCTGATCACCACGGAAGAGACGTTGATGCAGCCCGCAAGGCCAAATCTGCAGACGTTCTTGCTTGTCCTTCCCTTGAACAGGTACCTCCTTGAGCTACCCGACTTTACAGAACCGCCTGCCAGCGATGATACGCAGAGTGAGGATGGGTATTGGTCCGTGCCCCAGTCTCCGTTAGACGACTCACCCAGCAGTTGTCCTGATTCAGAATCTCACGAGCGAGCATTACGATTGCTTGTTCGCCTTGGACAACCTTTCAGCGCATTTTTCCTGGCACAGCAACGTGGCGGAGAATACAAGAGGATCGCATCGGATCATGAAATCATTGCACAGGTCAAAGACATGACTTCTGTTGGCGACATGATGGACATGATGGACTCCATCAGGACGGTAGAAATACTATAGATATGTGGGTTCTTGTAGGAGACTATGTACTAAGTATGGATCTCTAAGTGCCAGTGATTCTCGTTTGTACCCTGTGGGTGCTTAGATCTACTCTCTAAGTTTCGCACAGGAACGCCGCAAATTCGCCCAGAATTCAGGTACGTAATTAACTGTCACCACCGTTTTGTGACCGCCGACCTCTGCCCATTGTTTATCTGTGTCGCTTACTACTACTACTAGTATTCCGAATCAACGTAGACCTGATGCATCATGCTCTACTTGTTTCCGATGTCCGCCTGTACATATTCGCATATGTTGATCAAATACGATCTACTGGCAAAAGATCATTGTCTCGGACATCCCTTGCATCGCTTGCAGTGACATGCAAAGCCTTCCACGAGCCCGCGATGGATTTGCTGTGGGCTGAAGTGGATCGATTACAACCATTGCTAGGTTGTGTAACCAGGCTACATCCACTGATATATCCTCGCAGCCGTATGCTGGTGAGTGCAGACTGGTCCTGACTAGTCCTGTTCTTTTTCTTTTATTGGTTATCGATGATCATCTAATAATCAAATAGTGGGACGACACCTGGACAGAAGGCATCGAACCATTGTCCGCAGATGAGATCCATCAATTTTTGCGTCATTCCGCCCGTATTCGTTCATTGAGCATGCCATCGGAATCCACTGATCGCCTTTTCCCGCTCCTCTCATTAATCACCCAGACATGCGTCTTTCCGAGGCTGGAGTCGTTAACTATTTTCACTACCACACATTTGGGCCTATTCCTGTCTGACAAACTACGCCATTGTTCTGTATTTGACGTGGATGTAGAACCACCTCAATCTCCTACGGTCCACGGTGTTGCCAGTGATTTAGAGGACTTATCCGACGACGGTGTTGATTTAGAGGAATTATCCGACGACGGTGTTGATGAGGACTTATTCGACGAGAGGATATTAGATCAGCTGTCCGTGCTGTCTAGTCGCATCCGTTCGTGCAAGCAACTTGTAACTCTGTCTTGTCCACCGCTTGACTGGGCAGCGTGGAAACACCTCTCTAACCTCCCCACCCTGATGGAAGTGGGAATTCGTGAAGTGCGCGAATTTGGCGTTCCTCTTTGGCCGTTGGATTGGCACATCGCAAATTTCACACCATTCTTCAACCTCACAGTCCTTTCCTTCACGGTATACAATCCTGAATACGTGACCACAATTCTACGACACTCGCAATTTCCCTCGTTGAAAAGGTTCTGGATCATGGTCGCAGCTCCGACTGCTACAGAGGCTAACCAACTCTTTCGTGCGCTGTCCCACTACAAACAGACCTTGGAACAACTCACTGTTATCATGAGCTCATATAATCACGACTTCCAAAACAAATACTTGACGATTACACATTTCTTCTGCTTCACACAGCTCCGACTTCTTCATCTCGATTGCATTGAATCCCGCATCTACCTTGACAACAATCTTCTCTTGGAAGCCATGTCAGCTTGGCCGCATATCGAGTTTTTCAAAATAGAAGATTTTGGTGGTAATTCTTCCGTCACATTTCGCGGATTATTCACAGCGCTCAGTCAATGTCCACAATTGGAATCGCTCCGATTGTCGATTGACACTATGAATATTGATATCAATCTTCATGCTGAGCCAATACCAAATACTACCCTACGAGCATTGGACTTGGAAACATCCGAGTTTCACATAGAAAATGCTGAAGTTCTTGCTCGCATCATTTTCACCTGGTTCCCTTGCGTCGACCAAGTCAGCAAAATTCCAGACACTGATTCGGGGCCTTGGGATGAGGTCAACATGCGTCTCATATCTTTGAGAGCTGGTGCGCGGCGTATCATAGGAGGGCCTTGAATACCTGACTTCAGAGGGATATGTATACGTTCGGGAAAATCCTGGGGTTTCTACATTCATTCGCGCCAATTTGTTCGTGTCGTTGTTGGCTATGGTTGGTTTTAACTACAATCGCAATCAGTTTCTCCCTTTTATGACCGTTAATTTGCTTACATGGATTTTCATGCCTTTCTGTGGAACATCTTCATCTGTATGATCTACGCATGTAATACGAAGTCAGATGATATGATGATAGTGTGCACATCAATGAACTTTGGTGCAGAACCTGCCGTATACGTACCCCTTCACACTGGAAAGCTACACTCTCAAGGTGGATTCCTTCGTTGATCAGCACTTTAGCCCTGTCTGTGGAACGACGCACTCATTTCCTAGTGCTAGTGCTCGACAAGTCGAAAGCCATAAAAATTCCACTAAATGAAGCAACACCAAGATTGTTTGCCTATTGTGCACGCTCTGGCATACTGATCATGAAATCTCGCCCCGTGATGAGCCTCTAACCGCGTCAGATACCTAAGAGCGGCTGAGCTCGAGAGATCGAACCCTTGATAATTAGAGACAACGATTGCAAGGACACAAGAAGTTCGCCAAGACACTGGCATTGTCTATAACTACCAGGGACGCCGGACATAAAAAGCTCGGTGTAAGCCTCCCGACAATATGTGATGGGCTTGAAAACTTGGCGATCTGCGATTACTTGTCACGTTTCGCAGCCTGGATCAAAATATTATTCCATAACTTTCGCTCGAAGATGATGTGAGTGATTGGTAGATTCAGGTCCTGCCTGCCCTATATGGGAGAAAGATAAGTTATTTTTACACAATCAAAGGTGAGGGCATAAGGACTTGGACGATACAGTCCACAGGGCGGCCTCATCTGGTGCGAACCCAATGTGAGGAGAATGCCCGTGGTGTGAACTGTAGCACACATATGAAAAAGTTAAAAGATGCAAAAAAACTCATCGCATATCATTCCGATCTGACCCACAGATAACGAGGGCTTTGTCATGCGATGACCACCGCCTATACTATTATTGGTTGAAGGACACATGCTGGCTACCACGATCAGATTTCGAGAAGAGAGCAGTCGCGCCAGATATGTACAGTGTACGACCGATTATCGTCTGAGGGAGGTGACGCCATCGGTGAGGTTATCAGTCGATGAAAGTGACGGTTGTCTTGTCCAAGATGCATCAACCCGGACATCATCCGCGGTGGAGCTGATAATAAGCGCGAGGCTTTGTGTGGGTTGGCCTATAAAATGGAGAGGATCAGGCAGCATGTACTCGAGGACGGTTGAGACGATGATTTTTGTCATCCAGATACACGTTTTATGAGACTGGAGTCTGGCTAGTGGAAAATGAACATGAGATTGACACTCTAACACAAGAAATTTGGTCATGGTCATGAACAAAACAATGCGCCTATGATACATCGGTGCGGTAATATGATCCTGACACCAGTAACGTCAGAGAATGATATACCAGATATTCCAGCCACATCTGACTTCCCCAATCGCCAGCAAATGATCAGGCCGCGACTGCGCTTACAGGTGGGAAAAAAGGTCGAGTAAGTGCGAGATGAATCTGCAAGGCAGAAAAACGGCGGTGACAATATTATCGACGGAATGGTCGATAGGTTGTCACTGCTGGTGATCTGCAGAGATTTGGGAGCCTGAAATGGGGATTGTGAAAGCATTTTGAGGCCACTCGCTAGAGGTGAGCTGCATACATATCTCTGCGGGCAACACGCTACTGGCGAGTGGGTCAGATAAATCCTCAACGGCAATGGGCATGACTCAGAGCTTGTAAGTCGAAGTTGTGGATCAGCTGAGCTGACTCCTATTTAGGACTCCGATAGAACTAATCCAAGCCGTCTGCAAGCCGGCCAGCAATCACGCATTTCAACTTGCTCAAGTGCCTCCTTTGCTTCACACAGCTCCGACCCCTGCGGCTCATGTTTTATAACTCCTACATCTACCTTGACCTTCTCTTGGAAGTTGTATGTATCAATGTTAGCCATTGACACACGTTCACGATCTTGGAATAAATCAGGGTCAACACCCATCTACCGTTACTGTCTACGGATTGCTCAAAGTGCCTCGTCAATGTCCACACTTTGTTCGCTGCGAGTGTTAATTGATATTGTCAATATCGATATCGATCCTGGACACCACCTCTCAGAGTCTCACAGCAGATGCTGAACCTCTCGCTTGCTTCTGTTTCGCCCTGCATTGTCACAGATCCGCCTTGGAGTCGGATACTTGGCACATATATTTGTTTGGGGAATATCTCGGAGTTACCACATTCGTTCGTTCGTGCCCCTCGTTGCTAAAATTGTCGCCGTCGACCGTGGTTGCAATTGTTGTCTGAGCGTTAACATTTGCTCTTCTTCCAGTGAGAGATGATCCCAACATACGGGAGTGGGACACATCGAGCTAGATGCAGGTCGGTGGTCCATGGACGGAACACAGTTCCCGGCAGCTCCCTGATAAACACATATTGCCACCTTCCAGCACGCTTCTCTCATTTGCACAGCCTTCTCTGAGGATAGCACACGCATTCTTGGCGGAGGTTACAATAAGAAAGTCACGGTATAAAAGGCACTCAAGGGTGCTTTGCGAGTGGATGCTTCTAAGTTAATGGTGTCAAAGATAATTTCCGGTCGGTTTACCTTCCGTTCATTATCTCGTCTTATGTCCTTTTATGCAAAGGTTCTAAGTACCCCTAAGCAGCCAGCGTCAAAGGTAATTCTTGTTGATGTAGATGTTCGCCATCTCATCTTAGGTCTTCAGGTCCAAGTATTGCTTCCACGCAACCACCACCGAAAGTGATTTACCATCGATTTCCCTCCGCTTCGCCATATCATCAGCCATAAAATCTGATCCAAAGACTGGAAGCCCCGATTCCACGCCTGGCGATCTACTTTGACGATTGTCCAGTAGGTTTCGAAGGTCGGACAGTACTTCCACGCATAAATCTGTCATCACCACGGCTGAGCTCCTCACCGTTATTACCGAAGTGATGACACCTGCGCAGCCTCGATGGTCGGCAGCATTCACATCCTCCTAAGAGTATTACGGGAGGAGACTGCAGAAATGCAGAGGCTGTGAGGTGTTTGTTATTTCAGAGGGTAGACACATCTTGAGATGCTCCTGTGTGACACCGTCAGCTTGAAAGATAGAGCTCACAGAACATTCTGCAAACATTGCAAGGTCAATCCGTGATTCCACACTTCCGTCATATCAGGCCATTACTTCAAGTCTTCTGTGTATGTCACCGCAATCAAGACAAACTGCTTCAGATCCATGTTTGAGGACAAGCGGGTCAATCGATTGACCAAATGCTCGAAAGGAACAATTTCCAGTCTGAATGAAGGTCATGAAAAACGGTGCAGCGTACGGTAGGGACAGGAACTTGAAGATGTCCGTCATACGGATGTTGATTGTAACCTGATGCAACATTAAGCTGAGTGTTAGTTTGGCTTCATCAAGTGTCCAACACGATTCCGTATTTTATCACAGGAGCAGTATAAGGGCATATCTGGGAAGTTTCAAACCATGCGTCAACTAGGCTCCAATTATTTGGAGACCAAGGATAGCAGAGAATTATGTATCTGCATTTGCAATCATTCAACCCATCAGCCTGATGATGGCCCGGGTCAACGAGTTATAGAAATCAGTTAATTGAATGAATTTAATTAATTAATTTTTAATTCTCAATTTGGACTTAAACTGCGCAGTCTCCGCTTTAAAGAGTCTCATCACCGTGAGCAACAGCGACGAGACCTGTTGTCTTTCATTCTTCGATCTTCATATTAGCTTCAATTTGCGTAGGCGTAATCTGGCACGATGTCGCAGTGGGGCCAGCCGGGATTCCAGTATCCCATGTCCACAGGCTATCCAGGTCAACATCAGCAACAGTTCCAGCCTACTCAGAATCCTCAATTTCAGCAGCAACCCGGTTTTCAGCCTGGAGGAATAGCTGGTGGTGGTTTTAATCCTGCCGGAATTGCTCCACAGCCTACTGGGTTTCCAGGTCCACGACCACAGCAGGGTTACCAGCAGCCTCAACAGACAGGCTACCTGGGCCCGGGTCCCTCTAGGTTGGGTGTCTTGCAAGCCCAGCCTACGGGTTTCCCAGGTGAGAGTAGTTTTGCGCAGCAGGCTCGTCCGCAACCCCCACCTGTCCCACCCATCCCAAGTCAATTCCAGCAGCAGCCTCAATTCCAGCAGCAGACTGGCTTTGCAAATCCACAGGCACACCGGTTCGGAGGTCCGTCTCCAGGATTCGGTGGAAACCCAGGCCTCGTGCCCCAGCCAACTGGCTTTGCGGGTCGTGCTGCTGCGCCCTTGATACCCCAAGCAACTGGCTTCGTAGACCCAAGGTTGCAGATGATGTCTAGCTCGTTCTTACCTGCCAATATTTCTGCACCATATAGTGCGGGAGGAATGCCCCAGCTTGCTGCCCCGCCACAGCAACAGTTGGGTGGTCTATCTTTGCAGCAATCCTTCCAGCAACATAATCAGGCACGAGGCATAGGGTCTGCACCCAAAATTCCATGGACGCTCTCCAAGTCCGAAAAGAAGCAATACGACCAGATATTCAGATCATGGGATGCCCAAGGCACTGGATTCATCAGCGGTCAGACTGCACTTGAGGTCTTTGGCCAGAGTGGAATCGATAAGAACGATCTGGCTCGCATCTGGTGATTATCAAAGTTGTCTTTTTGCACATCAAGCCTCTAATACTGATTTAGGACCCTTGCTGACGCTGATAACCGTGGGAAGCTCAACCTCGCTGAATTCCATGTCGCAATGGGCCTGATCTACCGCAGTACGTTTTTGCATTTTTTCATCTACTCCGCACGACTTATGCAACGCCAGAACTTAATGGCAATGACATACCCGACGTACTCCCCGACGAACTTGTCCCTCCTTCCTCCCGAGATCTTGATACATCTGTTAATTTCCTCAAGGATATTTTGAAAAACGACACACGCGCCCGCTCTCCATTGGGCCACGACACTCCTGTCTCGCGTCTCAAGGAGCGCTCATTCAATTCTACATCTGCGCCAGGTGCTGGCGGACGACAAGATGCTACAGTCTACAAGCACACCGACGCAGAGCCTCCTGGCGGGTTCTACCAGCCCCGGAGCAGGCACATCGACCGCAGCACTGTGCGCTCGCGCAACGAAGACAACAGCCCTGCCGCAGATATGTCTGATATAAAGCGCCAACTTGCCAACACGCAAAAGATGCTCGATGCAAGCGCAGTAGCAGATGCGGGCGACGACGATCTCGATCGTGAGATGGGCGATCTGCGGTACCGCATTAAGCGGCTACAAGAGGATCTGGACTATGTCTCCCGTGGTCCGAGAAGCACGAGCAAAGAAGAGGAGCGTAGGAGATTGGAGAGAGAGTTGTTGCAGCTCATGCACGAGCGTGTACCTGAGCTCGAGCGCAAAATTGAGGACCGCCAGGTGAGGAAAGAGAGGGAGAAGCGCGAGTATGCCAGAGAGCGTGATCGGAGGAACGACAGATCTGGCCGGTATGATGATACGGATGGCAGGCATTCGCCTTCCTGGCGCTATCGCGATGATGACCGCGATAGACCTTATTCTCGCAGTGCATCAAGGTACGATAGGGACGACAGAGACTATGACAGAGATAGGTCCTACCGTGACCACCATGACGATCGGGATCTGGATCATGGTTTATCCACGTCAACGCGTACTCCGCCGCCGCCACCACCACTTACTATTCCAGCAAACAATATATCACAACCACCACCGCCACCAGCAGCCCCCAGCCGCTCGCCTGCTCCAGTAATGAAAAACATGACGCCTGAAGAGCGCAAAGCGTTTATCCAGGCGCAAGCCCAGAAACGTCTCGAAGAGCGTAAGCAAGCTCTAGGCGTTACTGCCTCATCCTCGACTGCATCTCCTACCTTGGCTGTCAGCGTTGAAGACAGACTCGCCCAGGAGAAGAAGGAAGCGGAGGAGAAAGCCAAGGAAGCGGAGAGACAGGCTGAAGAGCGCGAGAGGCTCAGGAGAGAACGACTTGAAAGTGAGAAGGCTCTCAAGGAAGGCAAAGCGACCCCTCAGCCCACGCCTACTGTGCCAACACCTACTACCACAGCCCCGCCTCCTGCCCCTGCCCCCAAGATTGCGTCGCCAGCTCTGAAATCCCGTGCACCAGCACCACCTCCACCAAGGAAGGGCTTTGCACTTCGCCCGTCTGCGACTTCACCTTCTGTGCCCTCGCCTGCTCCTGCTCCCCCCGTACCAACACCTATGCGCGCCGTTGTCCCACCAGCTCCCGTAACACCAGCTCCTCCACCAGTACCTGCTGTACCCAAAGAAGACCCAGAGGATGTAGCTCTCAAAGCCCGTGAAGCAGCCCTACGCCAGAAACGGGAGGATCACGCTGCTCTCCTCCGCAAGCTTGAGGAAGAGGAAGAAGAGGCGCGCCGCGCTGATGAATTATACTTAGCACGCCGAAAGCAGTTCTTGGCTGGCAAATCTGCTGTGTCCCCTACCACGCCTACTACACCTGCTACACCCGCATCTCCTGTCCCGCCGCCACCACCTGCTTTCGTTCCTGCCCCACCGCTGCCTCCTGCTCCTCCAGCAGAACCTGAGTCTGCGCCGGAGGAAATGGCGTCTACTATCCCTGCACCTCCACCACCCCCACCACCTCCCGCACTGCCTGCGAACAAGTCGAGCACCAATCCCTTCAGTCGAATGATGAAGGAGGGGGGGTCTGCTGCATCGACCCCTGCGGCAACCAACGGTAGCAGCAACCCATTCTTCCTAAACAATCCCGCACCTCCACCTACTATACCCGCTCCCCCCAAAAGTCCCGGACCTTTGAGCAAAACGACCTACAACACAGCTGGAGGTGATAGTGAAGATGATTGGGATGACGTAATGGAAAACGAAGAGAATGAAAGTAGTGATGAGGAGTTAGGTTCAAGGGACACACGTATGGGCTTGGCACAACAGTTGTTTGGGAACTTGTTGCCTTCAAGACCGCAATCTACTGGGCCTGAAAAATCTCGAAGTCCTGCGCCTCCTGCAACATCTGCCCCCAACCCACCTGCTGCGCCTCCTCCACCACCCGCCTCCGCACCCGCTGCACCCTCGCCGCCATCCGCACCATTTGCGCCTCCACCACCAGTAGTCAATACTGCTACCCCGGCTCCGGCTGGTGACCGCAATGCCCTCTTGAGTGCCATCCAAGGAGGAGCAAAATTGAGAAAGGCTGTTACCCATGACCGCAGTGCTGCAGCGACCTCTGGCAAAGTTATTGGCGATGTCGCTCCTCCTGCTCATATCAATGCTGCTCCCCTTCCAGCGTCGCCTCCCACTGCTATTGAACCACCGGCATTTGTGCTTCCTTCACCTCAAGAGTACGTCGCTGAGGCACCCCAGATGACCAAAGGGTCAACTTCAGGACATAGTAAGAAGGAATCGGTTGATTGGTACACTGGTCTTGCTGCTGACCAAGGCGCCGTGCATCACTTGCCAGCTACTATCGAGGAGGATGAGGAGGCGTTTGAGGAGGCATCTGCGGTGCCGGAGATTCAAGTGTCTGAGGTAACAGCTGATATGATGGATGATATTGATAAGTCTACTGGTGAGCTGTTAATGGGGTTAGGGAAATTGAGCTGATTATTTTGCAGAGTTCCGTGTGCGGTCACTTTACCCGTACGAGGGACAGAGAGCTGATGATCTTAGTATGCTCGTTGTTGATCTATACGAGTGATCGCTGATTAACTTGTTAGGTTTTGTTGAGAACTTGATCATCAGTGCTCATCCGTCCAAGACAGGAGGCGACTGGTGGTATGGCACCATAGTGAAAGACGGCAAATCTGGATTCTTCCCACAAACATACGTGCAGACGGTGGAACCAGGTGCGTAAATATCAATATACTTTCCTTTCAATATGTTTATCGCGCATGTAGTGAAAGCAAACGCGTTGTACTCGTACGCAGGGGGGAACGCAGATGAGCTACCCTTTACCGAAGGCGACGAACTCTCCATCATAGATAGAGGCGAAGCTGATTGGTGGAAAGCTGAACGAGACGGGATCGTCTTCATCGTGCCAGCGGCTTACCTGGAGATAGTAGAGGGTTCGTGGATTTTGTCGCCTCCCCCTTGAGTTTTCCTCTTAACCTTGATCGCCGTTGGCAACTAGACTAAAATCTATTCTTTTGCTTTTCTTTTACATGTACGATTCGGAAATACCATTTTCGTTGTCTACAGCAGCCGGATCTCCACACCTCGTGCGCGTGAACCCGCGTGAGAAGCCGTCGACTAACACTGACAGCGTCGAACGTTGTGATATATCGGGAGCAGCAGCTGCCAGTGGATCGCCTGATGAGGACGACCTTGCTGACAGGTCTTCCGATGGGGGCGAGGACTATTTTTCGATGGAGGAATCAGATGACGATTCGGAAGGATCTGAAGATGGGACTGTTGAGGACGAACACGCTCGAGAGCTTGAACGACAACGGGTGTTGGAGGCAGCGGGTCTGATTGTAGATACGAGCTCGAGTGTGATGACGCCGCCTAATCTGCCAGTGCGGAAGCGCCGCCCACCACCCGTGACCCCTCAACGGGTTTCCATAGCATCAACGGCTTCGAAGAATCTCCCACCGGTGCCGACTGTTGACCTGACAGATACTGAACTCGATTCGACGTCTCGTCTGGACGACGCTTTCGATCGGTACGAGGTTTTCAAGAAGACGAATGGGAACTTCAGCCACAGGATGTCTGTCTCATCCTTTGATACCTCTCCTTCGTCGCCGCCGCGCTCGCCTGCTGTGTCTTTGACACCTAGTCTTAGCCATCGAGATTGGGAGAGTCGTACGTCGCAGTTTTTGAGCTTTTTGGGGAGACATACAAATAGGTCGAGTACGCCGGAACCTGAGAAGAAAACGTTGGTCATATCTGGTCCTATCATCAATACGCCTGCTGGCGGTGAGACTGGAGATGAGAACCATAGTTTTGGCACGGTGCGTGTCTTTTTTGCTGTTACCGGGCGCCGTATTGAGGTGAGTAGTCATGGGCGAGTTTAGTGGACAAGTCGGCTCTCGAGGGTATTCCTAAGATGGAGCGGCGGCGACAGGAGGTGAGATGATGTGTTTGCAGCGTCCAGTTTGCTGTGCCTCACGATCTGCAGGCAATATTTGAACTTATCTCCACCGAAGCAGACTACGTTCGCGACCTGCAGCTCATCGTTGGAGTATGGTTCAGAATGTTAATGCTGTGTTCAAATTACTCACGTTACTATGACAGTTATTCTACTCTCGACTTATGGGCACGCTCGGCGAGAAGGCGACCACTGTTATATTTGCCAATATCGAAGACATACTACTCACTAATACTGTACTTCCTCCACACCCTCGCTTTTGGCTATGACTAACAGCCTTGTAGACATTCCTTTCTGTTCTCGAAGAACGTCAGAAAGACTGTCGACTCTATATCGACCACATTGGCGATGTTCTGGAGGCTCACATTCCTAACATGCACCTTTATCTGGTATATACTCCTTTAGTCTGTGCGTCGTTGGTATTCACCATTATTAGTCGTATTGCGTGAACCAGTTCAACGCTGCCAAGGTTCTTCAGTCTATGAGAGACAGCGATGCTGATCTTGCTACTCAACTTCAGGTACGTTGCCAGCGTTTTGTTAGCTGTATTTACTGAGCCTTCTCTCAGCGCCTCCGGGATGACCCTTCTGCTCGAAATCTCGATCTATCACATTATCTCCTCGTGCCTAGTACGTCATTCAGTACCAGACGTGATAGCCCCTAGTATCTGACTTTCTATCCCAGTGCAACGCCTCACCCGATACCCTCTCCTCATCCGCCAAATCCTTCAATACACAGACCACCCCTCGACGACTAATACTTCCATCGAAACCACGACTAACGGACGGCCTCCGGCAATTTCCATCCAGCTCCCAGGCGATGGAGAGGAACGACGAAACATCAGTGCTGCTTTGGACGCAGCAGAGAAAATTCTGGAACACGTGAACGAGACGATACGGGAGCAAGAAGGGAAGGAAAGATTGAGCGAGATTAGCAAGGATCTGTGGATTGGACAAGGGTGCGTGTTTTTTTGGCATATTTGCTCCTGATGGTGCTGAACTGCCTTCTCAGTCGCCTTGATCTAACCGCTCCAACACGCCACCTGGGACCGCGAAAGCTTTTGAAGGAAGGGGTGATAAGCAAAGCAAAAAGCGGACGCAAACTTTGTCTGTTCCTATGCAGCGATATACTCGTGCTGACGCATGAAGGGGGCAGGGGTTTATATCGTGTTGTGAGTGTTTTTGTTGCCATTGTCGGAATTTAGGTGGGTGCTGACGTGTGCACAGCCCATACCTCTCAACGAGGTACAGATCAAGGGGTCGAGAAACGAACGAGGTGTGTAATGTTTCTACCTATCACCGCCTTGAATTTACTGTGCTATAGACGATTCTTTGCTTCGCCTGCACCTTGCTTACCCGCGTGGTGGCGACACTATCGTTCTGCGAGCGACTTCAATCAAGGAAGCTCTATCGTGGAAGGATGCGATCGAACGTGCTAGTCGAAGAGCCAAGGATGGAGAGCGGAGAGCTGTAAGAGCTCTGCGTGTGTCATCAAAGACGGACCTACCAGTATCGTAATATCAATATCTACAGCCATTTGATTCGACTTCTCTTACACTGCTATTGATATGATATGTTCTTACTTATGTATCACCCCGCACTAACCGAAATCCAGCTATCCATCCCTGAAATGCCGCAATAGAAAGCCTATCCATAGAAGAATGAGTTCAACTCCCTCCATCGTTCGTAGATTCACAGTCCATCGCAAATATCTTGTTTTGTTAACCGGCCCAGGACTACAGTGCATTTGAAAGACTGGTTGGTTGGAGACCCCGGATGGCCGATCATCATTTAATAGCACTGGCTGTAGATGCCCCACGGTCAAACATGGCAGCTCACTCCTGCGGCATCTGTCTAAGTGACGATAGAGGATTTTTCGAGCAATAAGCGAATTCACCATTTCTCCAGAAACTTTACTGCATCATCGGCTCTCCGCGACGAATCCGCGTAGTCCAGTCCTTCAAGAGCTTGCCAGATTTCTTGATGTTTTTGACGTTTCGGGCACTAAGGCTTAGCTTCAGGCCTCAGGCCCAGGATTGCTCCACCCCCTGCGGCGTTACCAGAAGGTCTCTTTCCAATAGATGGAGATATCATCTATGCTATGGATGCCATTATGACTTTCGCAAACGAAGCACAGGGTCAAAGTCGATTAGCTTCCCCGCTCTCAAGCAGGCCTGTCAAAACTGGACTATGCATCTCTCGCGTGCCCCCAATCCATTGGGTCCATGGGATGATGCGCACGATCTTGCCTCGTGATTTAAAAATTTTGTCCGAAGGGCAGAAACTTATACTAGTACCTTGACGATTCTCGCGATTCTATCTCCCCAAAACTGATCCCCTCCTCTTATTCTTATTTCCAGCCCAGACCCGTTGATGTGTAGCCCGGCGATGTTATCGAACTCGTCACCCTGTACCCCATCAAAACGTCTCAGACTTACAGGCAGGCGGGACCAGCAACAGCGGCAGTAAGCAACACGGTATTTCCTTGTACCAGGCCACTCTCTTCTCTAGTACGTTTACTTCGGAAAGCGTTGCCTTACCTAGTTTGCGACTGGTGTCTAAGCGCCAGCGACAGTTTGATCAAGATTTTTTTTCGAGCGCATCGAGCAGTAAGATGCCACTTGATAATTTCGCGGCAGCTTCCCAATGACGCATGCCATGGATTACCCTGCCGCATTTCGTGACGCTAAGTTCACATATTGTCCTCCATTACGTCTTCTGATATTCCAGTTGTGAATACTGACTCAGCTAGTGTTATAAGTATCTGGTATGTGTCACCCCCCTAAACCACAACTAATCGAAATCCAGTTATCCATCACTAAGCAGCATCGCTGCGATCTTATCCTTCCGCTGTCTAACAAGATCGATCATGGTCTGTATGCCCTTCAACACGCCCTCATCAGGACCTGCGCCATCGATAAGTCGAGTGTGCGCGAAGTCTATGAGGGAAAGGGAACACAAAGGAGCTTGGTGTTCCTCCTCTTCCTCTATCGCTTCGTCGGGTAAAGACTCTAGAACAATTTGTCCGTTTTCATCTATCTCGACTTCTACTTCATCATCCTCGTCTTCTGAAGTCGCGGCAGTCCTAAAAGGCGTGGAAAATGCCGTCGAGGCACGTTCCCAGTCTCCCTCGTACACTATGAGAACACTCCCGCCTACCATGCGCATCTCGATGTTCGTTAACGTAGCTTTCAAATCTTCTAGGTCGGCTTGGAGTGTAGTGAGAACACAGTGGAGGAGGAGAGGGGGAAGACCAGGATGTGACTTTGATATGCCAGACTCTGACGTCTCAATAGGGTTTGGCGGTGTGGGATAAGGTGCAGACGAGACAGGAAAGAACATCTCAATACCATCAGGAAGCTGCTCCTTCTTGATCGATCTCCCGTATGACTTGGGCGTCAAAATAGGTTTGGGAGAGTCGTTGCTGTACACCTGTGCCGCTTTCAGCGATAATGGAAGCATCAAAACCGTGAGCAGGCACCTGAAATCCTGTGAGACGAACGCCCGTTTCCCCGCTAGTACTATTCTGAGCGGTTTTAATCATGCGTGCTTGCTTTTCGGGAGGCGCATCTTCATCATAGAGGACAGTCCCAAGTTTCACATCTAAAATACAAGGCTTCACAAAGCCGTATGCAACATTTTCAAGGACAAGGCGCTGTGCTTGATCAGATAAGACCAGACGGAACGCGCTGACAGTAGATCGGATTGACATATCTTGATCCTCTGGCGCTATTTTGCCATGAACAGGAACTACCTCCACATTTCCATCACATTCATTCCCAACTGCATTTGAATCCTTGAGTTGTCCTTCGAGTTTAAGCACGCCCAGGAACTTCGGGGCCCACTTTCTAAGCTTCGATAGTTCATCTTGATCGTCTGCTGCGGCGAGTCGTTGATAGAAGTCAATTTCACGAGGAAGGGCCGGCTTGAGCAGAAGGGATTCGTCTTCTGTTGTCTGGACTCCCGCATGGCCACCTACTTGAGCTGCGAGAGGGCGGGTGGCCGCTAATGATAGTGAGAGCAGAGAATCAGACATGGATGTTATATCTGTCTTGTCAGTCATAGAGTACCACGTGACATAGCGTGTCTCATTTAAATTTGTGACAAAGGCGCGTCAACTTTCAAATCACTCCCGACGTCTCCTTGATAGCCTTCAATTACTTCTCCTCAGTGCTTCCAATAATGAGCAGACGTGGAAATAATGTTCGTGGACCCACATCTGCATTGACTGAGTTTCTTAGGGTACGTTTCCCTGAAACATTTGTGTCGCTTCAATAATATATTGTTAACAGGAGTCAGGCATTAATCCTGCTACAATCGCTCGTCGAGTGGCTACCCGGAATCAGCCTGAGAACCAGCCCCAAAATCAATCTGTGGCTGGTCCAAGTAACTTGGGGGATAATGTGGAAGATGTTCCAGAGGAAGAACAACCAGATGAAAATACTCCCCAGGCATCGACTCGTACCCGACGTGGCCGAGGCAGGGTAAGTTGTTCACATGAAAGCCTCTCATCGTCGACTTGACTCTTTTATCGAATAAGAACACTGGCTACGCCTCGGACGAGCTCGACGAGCCTGCAGAAGAATCTCCTGTAAAACAACAAAAAAGTGCAAAGGGCCGAGCGACTGCCGCTGCGAAAGCCAAGGCCAAGAAGAAAGCCAAAGACGATGGGGAATATGAAGGCTCTTCTGAGGACGAATACAGGGCAATGTCAAAGAATCTTTGGTCAGTGGGTGGCAATGGTAGTCCTAAACCTCCAGCCGGAAGCTTCGAAACCTGCGCGAGATGCGAAAAGCAATTTACTGTGGTATGATTTTGTTTGACTCAGAATACACATCACGTAATATCGGGTGCAGACAAAGTATACTATGGCAGCCAATCCGCCCCCTGGCTATCTCTGCCACCATTGTGCCAAGGCTTCTGGTGCTGACCCTTTCAAGAAGCCTGCAGTCCCTCGAAAACGCGTGAATGCCGCAGAAAAGCGCAATGTTGTCAGTTATCAGGAACGCCGTTTACCATCTCTTGCGACAATGTGTATCGAGGTGGGTCATAAAAACATCTTTCAATGCCACGGCGACCGAACTTCATGTCACAGCTTATCACTCGCTACATTGACGACGTGGAAGCTTTGGGCGATATCGGCGCTGTGAACATGGATGAAATTGCGAAAGCGCTCTCAAAGAACCGTGGTCTGTGAGTGATGAATTTGGGATGCTTGTGTGAGATTCTCACAGCAGAACGACAGCACACCTCAGAATGCACATTTGTTCTATGATGTACTCAACAAGAAGCTCAGGTTCTACGATGCAACTAGTATGTTGACTTTTGGTCTACTCATACTACCGGCTGATGCAAGTCTTTTTGTTCAGATTTGACTCCAGACGCACTGATGACTCTTGCTTCCCTCAACCCCAACTTGACCCACTTACATCTTGATTATTGTGGGCGTCTCACATCGCCCGTCCTTTTGGCATTTTCCACTTCAATGCCGCAGCTGACTTCCCTGACACTCCTTGGCCCGTTCCTCGTACGCGCGGAAGCTTGGATCGAATTTTTCAAGGCCATGCCAGGCTTACGAGTGTTCAAGATTACACAGAGTCCAAGATTCAACTTAGAATGCATGCAAACGCTCGCAGATAACTGCAAAGATATCGGAGAGCTCTCATTAAGGGAAATTGGTTTGATGGACAACGAGTTTGTCGATCCTTTATGCTCTCTTCCATCATTGAGAGTGCTAGATCTGGCGTGTCCGGGAATAGGCATGGATGAAGACGGTTGGATGAAGATCATGGGAAAGCACGGGAGCACCCTTGAAACACTTGATGCCTCAAAGCATGAAGGATTCACTGACCATGTCCTCGAGGAGAGTGTCAGGGAAAACGCTCGTGTTCTATTCGAATTAAAACTGGACGAGTGTCTTAGTCTCACTGATGAGGGTGTGGCACGATTCTTTAGCAACTGGGCTTATCCCATATCTGCTCTGAAAGACGAGGACCATGATATGGATGTGGACTCCGACCCTGTGGAGGTCAGTCTCATCTCTCTTGAACCATTCACGCCAAATCCGCCGTTGCGCGTACTGTCCCTTGCCCGAAATCAAGCGCTCTCAAGCGCAGCACTCACAGCTGCCATCGTACATTCTGCTCAAACACTCGCGTGGTTGAGTGTCAATGGACTACGCAGCGCTTCGTCTGAAGCACTTGCACAACTCAAGACGGCGAAAGAACTGCGCTATCTAGATGCTGGGTGGTGTCGGGAGCTGGATGATTTTGTGATGAAAGATGTCGTCACAGCATGCACGAAGTTGAACGAGATTAAGGTGTGGGGATGTAGTCGTGTAAGGGGTGTTGGCTGGGGTGTGAAGGTGAGCTAAGTAGCTTCGTTCACATCTTTGCAAACTGATATGGCCTTATAGAGAACCATCAAGGTTCATGGGATCGAACCGAGCGGGGGCATGTAAAAATACCGTGGTTACCTGGTGCAACGTTGCATGTACGTGCTTGAGATGGTGTAGTTATTTACAGGTTTTTCGGCCGCCTTTTCCTTGTTGAGCACACTGAATCCTACTTCACTACTGACAGACAAGCCAATGACCGTCCGATATTTTGATGTGGCGATTCGCAGGCAGATGAGGCCCGTTTCAGAGTGCGGATATATAATTTGGTAAAGGATTAAAAACACGGGTTTTGCTGTGGAGATTCGCCGCCATACCCTCGCACAGAAAGCGGCGCCAAGCCTATCAAGTATCTTGCTGCATAGCGCTCACACATAACGGCGTTTAAGCTACCTTTTCATTTCCGAGCTCGTCGGTTGCTCCTCGACATTTAACGTTCAACTTTGGAAGTGAAAAAGTGAAAATTTGCATCTCGACTATCATGGGAGAGCTCGTGCACCCGGAGGTATGTGTTTTATCCCGAATATTATGTGCTTTTACGATGCGCAGCGACAGGAACCTCTATCCATTCTGCTTGCCCCACTAGATACTCAGGCCGCCGCGGTGTCACAGCACGTGGAGCTGTACAATGACTCAGGGCGTGTACCTTCAAAGATCGATCCACCAGTTGGAGCATTGTATGAAGACGAAGATCATCGTCGGTGAGTAATCATCCCCATGGTGGGATCTCTCCCCCTCATCTCCACCATCTGATAGGGGATCTGGTCCCAAGCTCTGTGTGGCATTCGTCGGAATGGGATCACAGCATCCAGCCATGGGTCGTCAGCTCGCGGAAAGATACCCTCCATTCCTTGCTTCCATCGAGGAAAACGATAGGATCCTGGTGGAGGTATATGGCCAGCCATCGTTATTGGAGCGCACGGGCCTCTTCATTCCGGGCGCTGAGTGCTCCCTGAACGCCAGTGGTACCTGGTCGTTAAATGATGTCATTCTATCATTTGTATACGTACAAATCTCTTTGTGGGATCTAATTCGAAATCTGGGATTTAAAGCACATTTTGCCATTGGCACAAGGTATTTAATCACGTCGATCAGAATGTTAAATGCTAATGGGCGTTCAGCATAGGGGAGATAGCAATGGGCTATGCGGCAGGCCATTACGATAGATCAACCACAATCGGGATTGCCGCTGCCTTCGCCACTACCATGTCTGAAGTCGAGGGAAACGGTGCCACCATCTTTGTCGCGCTCAGTCCACGACAAGCACGGCTCATCATCGATGACGTGCTGCTTCAAGCGGGGGAAACATCTGGCCTCTGGATTTCATCCTTTCATTCTCCACACGCCGTTGCCATCGCCGGTACCCATCCCCTCATAAATGCATTATTTGCTTTCCTAAGCAACTCTAAGACCTTCTCAGATACATTCGCGGTGCGGCTCCCTCAGGTTGGGTGTGCATTCCACACACCATTGATGGAACCAATCAAGGCGCCGTTCAAGGCAGCACTGGAGAATCTAGACCTCGACCGAAAGTCGCATGGGGGGACACATGAAGTGCGAGTAATGTCCACCATTGACGGTACTTGGCTCAATAGGCCACTTGATAGCGACTACTTCTGGGACAATGTTCTTCGCCCAACGAAATTCGGTGACATCGTGCAGAAGCTCGTTCATGACGAGGGCGAGAATATCATTTTCCTGGAGATCGCTGCTCACCCAGCAATGAAAACTTGCGTAGAACAATGTGGAGCTCGTTATGTCGGGCTGATCCGACGCCCTACCTCGGACTCTTTGGTCGATGGATCAAATGAGTGTATTCAGCTTCTTGAAGCGGTTCAGCATCTGTATGATGCTGGGTTCAGGAGCGAACTCCCGTTAGGGGTGGTTGAACCAACCCTTCGACTCCTTCGTGCCGGTAAATAGGCTACATGATTCGTTGCAGACATAGTGACTCGACTTACGATACTTTTGGTGATTGACGCTGATATAGCCGCCTACTAGATGAAGCCTCTGGAGGCGTGTCGTCCAAGTGTCGTCTATGTACTTTATAACACAAACCCGCTAATGCTGGATATATTCACGCTCGAATCCAGCCATTTAATGTACATCCAGAGTTTGGAATTAGGATATGCTTTTGGATTTGCGTTGAACCTGTGTTGAGCAAACCGCAATCAGCTGGGTCAAAGGTCAGTGGAAGAGTCCAACTTGCTAGTATATATAGACAGTCATTTTAATAACTACCATGGCTACTAATATCCGTGGGTTGCTTCAGACCCAGTGTCAAAATGAGGTGTGGGGACAGTAACAGGAAGTTAGACGGTGGGAAGGAACTAGTAATTGCACCACTGTTTAAATTATATATATCTGTAGCTTCCCACCTGTTCCCGGGGTCAACTAAGCCTTGATCCGGTATTAATGACCTGAGGACGCCGCCTGCCATAGTGTATCATTAGAACTGGACCTGTGGGCGGCTGCTGATTGTGATACAATATTAAATGATGGTAATCGAAAGACATCCACTCTCGGAGAAACACACGACATCAACAACGTTATGGCTGGTGAAAGTACCTCCCAGGGATCAATCGTTTGATGATGTTCATACCTGGTGAATGCTGGCGCACTGGATGCTGGACGCGTAAGGGTAGTACGAGGCACTACAGTACGGTGTAAACTCGTAACCAGTCTTGAGCACGTCTCAAATTGGGATGTTGAAAGCTTGCTATGGCACCCGACTTCTTCACCCCAGGCTGGCCGCGAGCTCAAGTAAGACTTGGTTGTAATTGCCTTGATCTATGCCGACGTCAAAGAGTCACCCAAAGGGTTATATCCGCCAAGCATAGATGTTATTCATCAGTACAAGTAGATAACAGATGCCTTTTTATTTCTTTCTCCGCATCAATGAGAGTATCGATCCTCATAATCTGACATGACAATCGCCTCTAGCGCACTGAGTTCGCGCACCGCCATGACATTCTGTTGCAAAAGAAGTCAGTCGAAGCACACATAATGAAGTGTATCCAATATTCGAAAGAAGGCAGTCGCACAAACGCAACAAAACCAAAAAGGCGAACACTCACATCTACCAATTCGTTGGGCACAGCATTCAATGCCAGCTGGCTCCACCGTGCCAATCCAGGCAAAAGGCCTGCCAACCGGATCTTGATCTCCTCCTTCGTTTCCTCTTCCCCAGTCAAATCAATTGGATTGGTCGCTGACAATCCCTCTGGGTCATTGGTTGTGCTCGAGTCTACGAACACCTTCGTCCGGAGTCCGTCAACCAGCACCACCGTGGCGCGGTCGAGCGCAGCGCTGAGTGCGTAAGTAAAATCTGGACCTGCCAAGTAGGCTCTTGTCTGCGAGAGGAGGGAGGAGAACATTGGATCGTTAAACTCAGCACGAGGTTGCGAATTTGGGGGTGGGGAGGTCGTATTTGGTGCAGGTTGGCTGGAAGATGGTGATGGGGAAGAAGAGGGAATGGACGAGGGAGGGGTTGGGAAGATACCTACACGAGGGGTGGGACCGGAAATTGGTGGAAAGTCGTCGCTCTCGCGTAACGACGAAATGGAAGAACCAAGGAAAGGTGAAAATCCAGAGGAAGAGACTTGGGGTAGAGCACCTCCTTGTGCAAGTACGTGGGCTGTCGTTTCGGGAGTCGGTGGAAGGAGAGAGCCAAGAAAGCTAAGCGGTTAAGTCAGTCAATGAGCTCAGCAGGAGGACAGCGTGGGGGACTCTACTCACCGGCCAGGTATACTCGCTCCATTGTCACCAGTACTGTGTTGCTCAACGCGTCGTCGAACATCAAGGATCAGTACGCGGAGTTCAGAAGGTGACAATTTCGTCTTGAGGGATACGCTGACATCAAAAATCAGTAAATACGCGCGACTACCTAAAGAAAGCACATACCCCTCAAAAACAGCTTCGACACTACCTCGCACTCTTGCAGCTACATCCTTCCATCCTACGTGCAGTATCCACCAGCTAAGTGTCAAGAAGCGCATCTCAGTCTCCTCCGATATACCTTCAACCTCTTCATCCCAGTCCTCTTGGCCTGCAGCCCATGCTGGCCATATCGCCTCCACGTCAACAACACGAGATACAGCCTCACGGAAGATGAGTCCGGAAAGCGTTGGTGCTGCCTCGCGGATGCGTTCGGCGCGCTCGGTAGAAAGGACCGAGGTTACGTAGCGTTCACGTGCTAGAAGCGCTAGCTGTGTGCTTGTGAGGAGGGCCAGCAAAGTGGTCGTATAAAGTGTTGTCAGTGCACGAGTTAGTGCTAGCATATATTTCGTGAGCAAAATGCAAGGGACGCTAGATATAGCAACGTACTTAATATTTTCACTTCCTTCCACAATTGTGCTTTCGTTCGGGTGCTACTCTCACTTATGGATGGAGCTCGTGCTTCCTAATTTGCGCATAAAAATGAATTCGCACATTTTGAATACAAGAAGCTCACATGAAGAAGGACGCCAGGATTGTAGCTCAATGACGAACTAGCGGTGGTAATTGAATCAGATAGCTGACTACCAGCAGAGGCAAGGAAGTCGTGAGGTTGCTGTAGATGCTCACTCGTACTCCCATGTGATGAGGAGCTGGAAAAGCGATCGACCCAACTGCTGGTTGAAGCTGCCATATTCGATGACGTTTCTCCATCAATGCCTGCATAAGTCGACAATGACACAGACCCAGCATCTGAGTGCACATCCGAGGCGGAGCTAACTTCAGACTCGGATTGAATCTCTGGTTGTTGAAAGCGGGATCGAGGACGGGATGTGCGTGACAGAGATTGAAGCTCGTTGGTGAGTGACTCGACATCCATGTCCTCGAGGATTTGCTCAGCCAGTGTAGGAATAAGTGCCATGATAGTAAAGCATGCATCATCATGGGTACTCTGAAAGCGTCTTCGAAGTCTTATAACAATGAATGAGCAGGTAAATCAGCAATTCACGATAAAGCTAGCGAACATACGCCTCTCGAGCAGCTCTTCCTCTGACAACCTTCTCCTTGACTTCCTCTAATCTCTCGTTAACATAGCGGCTTATAGCATAGCCTCCACAGATGACAACCGACGTCTCAAACAGCCCACGACGTCGGTCGTACACGTATTTCCTCGCAGCGTCGAACATGAGGTCAAAAGGAAAGTTAGTTATGCGTCCGCATGTTAAAATGGATGACATAAGCTTTGCACCAGGACTTCTCTCCGCAGCGGTCGGCTTGATTAGTTGTTCAACACCTCAAACTTAACCTTGTAGACTGCATGATACTAGCACGGAAATTTAGCTCGGGTTCTGATTGAACAGCAACTTTCTGTTGTGCTGACTCTGAGTCTGGCATTGAGCCCACGAGGCTATGATGTTCAAATTTGCAAAGCTCACTTGAACGTTGAACGTTTGAACAGCGACAAGACCATTACGTCGTATGTACTTCAGTAGTATGTTATGTGAACAGTTGACCTTGAGCTTGTGTATTCAGCGTCTGAGATGCATCTATGAATTTGTCTATCATATCCATGACTGGAAGCCACATTTGGAATCCTGGATCAATCAGCAACTTGCGAACTACTTCATATGAATCGTATTTCATATTAACCACACTGTGCATCTGCGCAAAAATAGGAACGCAACCTGCTGTTACGACTCAGTGCTACTCAGTACTCAGCCTTGACACAAATGCCGACACTCATGAATCGACCATACTGAGGCTGGTGAGTAGAAACTGTGAAAAGCAAACTATTCATACTCACTCATCTCTGGTTCTATAACATCCCCATCGACAATACTCCTCTCCGGGGAAGGCTGGTGTCAAAGCAGCAACAATGTGTAGGATGTCGAAATGCATTGTGCGATATAGTATGGCGTGGAGTAATAGTAAGTCCGAAGGGGTAAACAGCGTTATGGTTGGGACTTCACGGTGGGTCAGGGCAGAACTCATATTCAGAGAGACGTTATTTGCATGCCAGCAGACCTCAAATTTGATCATCGACAACAATAATACAAATTTACGACCTGCCGTGCATGAGATCCGTAGGATGTTCAACTTTTAAGAACGACTAATGGTACTGGCTCTCACGGCGCCGTGTCACGGACCTATGTATGTTGTTCCCGTGGCACGATGTACGGTGATCGCTAACCCCAGCGAAACTGGTCGTGTCGGGGATGATTTTTTTTACCTTGGGACAAAAGCCGGGGTGGAGCAGTTGCTAGCCGGCGTTAATGCTGTCTCAAGGGACAATGTTCGCCACTATCGTTCGCCGGCTGCTGATTTTTCTCTTCGGAGTCAACCAAGGGCCAGACCTGTGATAGTCGCCGACTGCCTGACTCTCATTACAACCCGGAATCCAACTCCTAAACATGTGCGAGACTGTATTCCCTCAGCACGGCAGCTAGCAAGCTCAGATTCAGTTCGACTGGAACGCGTCTTGTCGAACCCGCGAGGTTATTGATGTTCACGCCCATGTCAAAACTAATAGTAGGTCGTGAGTACTTTAGTCACATACTTTTTATCCAAGTTAACGTATATTGAGTATTTATTCCTCTAATACATTTATTACTCAGAAGCAAGCACTTCCATCTCGGTCAAACCAACAATAAACTACTGTATCGTGCATCAACTAAACTGCGGCACCAACGCGACACCTGAAACACAACTCACCGTTGCGACTTGCCACTCAAACTAAATTCATTGCTAATTACAAATGTTAATAAATTGTTCCTGCCACATCGGTGAGTCTTAAAGAAACACGGGACGCAAGCTGCTTATACTCACACTGCTGGGGATATAAACCGACACACATTTCTGACCAAGGCAGCAATCTATACTCGACTCGCAAAAAGTGTTGCATGCACTGACAGACAGAGACATTGTCAAAGTAGCAACGACGGCGAGGAAGAAGGAGAAATGCATGGTTGGATATGCACAGGACAAATAAATGTGGGTGGGCACAGTATGAAAAAGTATTGCTGCTTTTATATCCTGACATACTTGCATGCCAGCGGTTTGCCAGCAGACCTCAATTTTGACTTACTCTCGCCGATATTACATGAGCGTAGGAATTTGCACGCTGCCGTGCTCTGGAGTTGAATGTCCTCACCTTGGAATCTTAAAGCTCTCAAAGCCAGAGACGCCATCGGTATACTAGTTGACAAGGTCTGTCTGTCTCTAACCAATTATCTCACTTATCTCCAAACCGACTCCTGCCCGCGAAAGCGGCCGAATACGCGTTATTGCATTGCAAATAGTCAGCATAAGTACATACAGCACATATGTACATTACAGTCATCTCATCTTCGCAGGGCGGCGTGTCTAAAACGGCCGGCGGACTGATGGGGGGTGCGCCTCAGCATCAGGGCATTCGCGCGCCCAGAGATGCATTGGGGACACCGAGTGTCCCCCTAGACTAGCTAGAACTGTCCGCCTTAGAGTGTATCTCTCCATATATATAGGACAAAAACTTGAATTTTTTTAAAAAGGTTCGCCAAAAATTCAATGGTTAATCGTTGTCTACTAATATTTTCTTGTCTCGTTGACCAAGGGGCAAACCGTCTCAAATTCCAGTAGGCATAAGTTACAACGCTAACATGCAGTGCTAGTATTTAGCTCTTGCAGGATCGCACTCGTCGACACCTCAAGATGGGCCTGTCCTGTTCCTTGACAAACCGCTGGAAAACCTGGCACTCTGTCAATAATCACACCGCGGAACAGCGAAATCAATTTTTATGGTGGTTTGAGTGTCAGGCGGATTCCGATTGTCATACGGCGCACGCCGTGTATACCATTACGACGCAAAATTGGCTAGAGATCGCGCAAAATACCAACAACGGGATGAGGACGAAACAAACGATTTGTCCCGGTTCACACTGACGATACTGAATGAGATCCATGGCTGCTGACGAGAGTAAAAAGTACACATTGTGATCGTTTATTTCCCTCGGTACGAATCAGATTTTCATGTAATATCCGTAGGGTTTCACTCGAGTTGGATTATTGCGAGACAGTTGCTAACAGATCCTTGTTTCTTGGAATGAACCTGCACTTGAATGGTTTAGGGTGCCTTTGGGTGTGTAAGATAAATGTGTTTAAAGCTCAAAGAGGGACGAGTTACCAGAGCGGACCAACATTCTCGAACTCTACAGGAGGTGTGATCTCTTCCCCCATCTCATCAAGTTGTTTGACAATCGTGAACGCAGCAAGGATACATGAGATATTGAGGTACAACAAGGCTTCGGCAAAATGCAATCCTGCAATGAGATACCGCCGTTCAATGGCAGCTTGGATAATATCGTGTAAATGATACGCACCAGGGCATCTACGGCCTCCGAATCCAAAGACAAACTTGCGGGGATCTGTTTGTGGCGAGGGACCGATGAAGCGCTCAGGCCTGAACTCCAATGGGTCGGGGTACATTTCTTTGTCCCGTGAGATGGAAAGAATGTTTGAGATGACGATCGAACCCTTGGGAATCCTGTACCCTTCGTAGACATCTTCTCTCATTGTGCAGTGCGGGACCCCTGCGTCGCTGAGAATGAGCGGGAACAGGACGAAGAAAGCCATGCGCCTGACCTTCCGGAGCCACGGGTGCCCAGCGGAGCAGCTCCTGGATGAGCGCACCAATGTACGGAAGCTTTTCTCTGTCCTTGAACGCAGGAAATTGGTCCCGGCCCACGACGGCATCGATCTCTGCCTGTGCACGTTTCTGCACCTCGGGATAAAGCATCATCGCCAGAATAAAAGACGTCAAGGATGATGCTGTCTGCTCATGCCAATGATTGCTTAAATTCACATGAGGGAGGGTGCAGAAGATATCTTACGGTGTCAACTCCCGCTCCGTAGATCCCCTGACTGCACCACGCGATGATATCTTCTTGTTGGGCACTGACCGTGGACCCATCCCCCGGAAGGAGCTGTTCTGAAACGAAGGAATGCGCATAATTGCCGCTTTGCTGATCGGCGATGACAATAGGTCAGGATTCCCAATAACACAAACTCATAATAAATTGCTGAGTAAAGCTTACTATTTGCTGTTTGGTCCAGTTGAATGGCGTTCCGTCAAACCTACTTAACTTTTTCCCGATGTCAAAGGCCACGCGTTTAAAACCTGCCCCTGGGAACCATGAAGGTAGGAAACGCACTCGTAGAAAGTTGGCTAGATTAGTGTACGATGACTCGGAAAATGAAAGGAGGACCTACATAGTGGCATCACTTCGACCAACCAACGTCCAGGCTTGGATATGATGGCACTGAATTCGAGCGCTTCTTGTAGGAAATCAATCCAATAATCGCCACTCTCGATTACCTTCCAGCCATAAGCGAGATAAAGAACAACGGCCGCTGTGTTTCTGCACCTCCGATGATCAAGATATGAGTAAAACAAGCAATCACAATAATTTTACCTTGTGATGTGACCGGCGAAATGTTCGGGGTCCTTGTGCAGACTATCAATCAGCACACGACATTGTTCAGTTTGCAGCGACTGATAGGTTTGTATAGTGCGGGTACTGAGACTGTTTTTAAGGACCGTGCGATACGTCTTGAAATATGGGTGAGTGAAAGATATGTTGAACACGTTCAGATTCTGCTTCGCAAGTTCTACCATCCACAACTTTGGACGATCAGAATACGTAGTAGCGCGTGAATCGAGCAAATCAGTAGCCGATTTTAGGGAGCTGAGCACTATGAATTGCCGGTTGGGCACGCGGAAGGAGAATATGGGCCCTATGAGACATGGGTCAGCGAATTCTCGCAGCAAGACTGGACAATGTGCACCATAGCGTTCAGCCCAGGTGGCATACGTCCACACAGGCTCTTTCTTTGGCAGTTGATGAAGATTTCCAGTAAAGAACTTTGAACGTGGCCCAGGGGGTAGTGGCAATCTGCTGCATCGACGACTATAGAACTTGAAGAAAGCTGTGGCTGCCGCAGCCACAAAAAGGACGAATATGCCAGAAGACATGCCCCAGAATCGATAACAGAAGGCTTCTGCGGTTTGCCCTCTTTTACCATTGTGCTGATGCGTGTTACCGGTCAGATTTACGCTCTCGCTCGTCCTGCGCAGGCTGCGCGTTTTTTGCTGTTGGTAAGTATAGCCTGGGTGTCACTGATGGCGGCATTCTCCGGATGGACAAAGTCTTTCCCGCTCTTCCATAAGAGGGCTAGGCCCCTCCGATTTCGAAGCTTCCCTCTGGAGTCGACCAGTTCCTGTTACGTAGATGTGCGACCCCGCGTTGCTTGGTAGATGATCATCAGTAGTACGTTGATATCACTGACACTGATCACAAAAAACATACTATTCATACTACCATATATCTAACAACCATGGTGCAGATCAAAACCCCATACATACATACTGTAACATCTAATGATTATCCAACCCCAGCCCTCGCATGAATGCAATGTCAATCTAAACTTGTATGCCAGACGACGCATAACGATCATGATAGTAATGTGTTCAACAAAACTTATTACTCGAGAGATGGCATGCGTCGTGATATGCTGATGAGAAGATGCCTAGGCCGTGATCCCGAGACTAGACAATTCCTTGCGGATCTCAGCTTCCCCCTCCATTTTCTTGAGTTGCGTCGCTTCTAGCCGCTCCCCGCGACTCGCTTTCTCCTTGAGCTCGTCGATAGCCTTCAGCTGTAAATTCATGATCATCAACACGATGCAACAACGAAAAACAGAAAAGCAAATACCAACCTTCTTATTAAGATTCCGAACCTTCTTCGCGACAGGGTCCAACGACTCTGCTCCCGGCGTTGGTGGGACAGAACCTTGGCCAGGCGTCTGCGTCCCCGCTACGCTCACATCGATAGACGGTCGCACAGACGCGTCTCCAGTAGGTGTCACAGCCCCTGAACCCGCTTCCCCAGGTACCTTCTCTCGCTTCTTGCCCTTCTTCTTCGGCTTCTTGTCACCACCTTCTGCCCCTGGCGCAGGTGCAGTCGAGGGTGTCTTAGGCGCAGCACCAGGCACATGCCTCCGTCCCCCGTTCCCGTTCTGGTAGTGGCCATTGCCATTGGAAGGAGTGGCTCCGTTAGCATGCCCCATGCTACCAGGAGGATTCGGCGAGCGGTTGTAGCCCCGCGGAGGTGTTGCGCTGCCACTGCCGGTGGGCATACGAGGAGCACCACCTTCGTCCTCGCGTTTGAAGATGGCTGGCGTTGCAAGACCACGTGCACCGGGCGGTCTGTAAGCTCCTGCAGGTTTGGGTGTAACGGGCTTAGCGGTCAGGGCTGCAGTTAATACACTGATTGAGGGTTGAGGTGCGGCAGGGACAGTCGCACCAAACGGAGGTGACTGATCGAGTGGTGTAGGTCTCCACGATGCCTGATACAACTCCTCTACCAGCTGGACATGCATAAGTCCACCAGTGCAATGCCAGACTTTCATTCCGTTGTCCACACGAAGACGGGGCGACAGGGTAGCTGTCAAAAGGAACCTGCCGCAGGGCGACCACTCGCAATAAGAGGTGTTTGGTGCGTCGATGGTACAGATCTTCGTCAACGTTCTCCTGTCAAAGATGTCGATTTTTCCCGCCAGGTTACCAAAGCCGGCAAGTGCGACGAGGCGACCTTGCGGATTGAAAGAGATGAAGTTATGAGGGGAAGATCCAAAATCATGGAGCGTCCGCACACGTTGATCGAAGAGTGTGGTTTTAGCAGGCATGTCTGAGAAAAACTCCGGTTTTAGTATGGCTACCACGATCTAGGGAGACAACTAACATCCATAGACAACGCCAAATTCTTTCGAGTTTGGACTCCACGAGACGTCATGGATCGGTCCTTCCTTGTCCAGCGTGACACGGCAGTCGAAATTACCTGCTGCGCTGAGTAGGTACATACCGGTCTCGCCGTAGTAGCTCATGTTTGAGTTGTCGACCTCCGTTTGTGTAAGTACAAGCGCCTGTGTGCCAAGATCGTTCCACTTGATCTGGGCGCGATCAGCCTTGTAGAAAGTTTTAGAGCAGGTTGGAGCGCCAGAAAGGGTGGATAAGCCGTAGATCTTGACAACAGCAGGGGCGCCCTGAGAAAGGTGAATTTAGCATAAGAATATGTATCATGTCGGGGAAAGGACTGTACCTTCTTCTCAGCAACAAACACTGCAACGGATGGGTTCAATCCAGGACTAAGGGAGATCATCGATGCGCCTTCGACGCGCAGCTTGTCGGCGATGCCCTTCCCCCATTCAGCAGGACGGTAGACCTGGATCTCCTGAGCAACAAGGCGAATGGCATGCGACTCAGACATGGTATACTGCAGGTCCCAGTTCTCTTGCGACTTTTGTGTGAATGAGATGAGCTCCTCGCCGGTGGACGCGGAGAAGACGCGGAGATTCTTGTGCTGGGCGCCATCTTCCAGTTTTACTACAGGGAGGCGTGTGAAGTGAGATTTTAAGGATACCCTGGACGACAGACACGAGGCGTACCTGGCCGCTCCCATGTAGAGAGGTATGTCCCGCGCGGGGAGAACTTGAGCTCGATGATGTTTGGAACGCTCAGTTCTTGGAGCAGCTGTGCGCCTTCGGCTAGGAAGATCCTCACTCTGCGAGGATCGAATTAAAAGTCAGTCGAGTGGATCGCGCGAGTAGGACGCAAATCTTACACAGTTGGTAGCGCGTATGCGAAGAGACGGCCGTCGGGGCTGTAGTGGTAAGTGCGAGCTGGAACATCGGGGGCAGCGAAACCCTCTATAGGCGTGTATGTGGGCGTGCCGCCGACGAGACCCATGCTCTTCTGCGCGCGGACTGCGAGATGCCAATTACGTTAGATCAACAGCAAAGCAAAGAAGATTTTTCGACGAACAAGCATATTGCTGGGAGAGCTGGGAGGCCATTTTTTTGTGCTGAGGAGACGGAGGGGGCAAGAATGAAGCAAGTGAATGCTTCACAGGAGGCTGTCGGTGAAGGGAGCAGATCAAGGATATGAAGCACAATCAATGCACAGCTGAATTCAAACAAGATCTACTTTAGGGCAAGCAGTGTAAATTGTTCTCGGTTACTTACAAGGTTGGCCTCGAGGCTCATGCTCTCACTATTATGTTACTCCCAAGTCCTACCAAACCTCTTTAGTCCTGTTCACATGGAAATCGGACGGAGTTGATGGTTCAAAAGACTAAAAGGGCGTACGTAGTGACTGGCGCTCCGCTTCGCCTGCCACCGAGATAACTCGAGTCAGACGACATCTTTCGTAGCTCCCAAGTCCTACCAACCTTCTTTGGTTCTATTCACATAGAAACCGGACAGGGTTGACGGCTCAGAAGACTTAAAGCTCGGCGAACTTAGTGGCGCTCCACTCCGCTTGCCACCAAAATAACTCGAGTTCGACGAACATCCTTGAACGTGATATCTTTCATCACACACGTACGACGGATGCCCTGAAAGTGGAGCATGGCAGTAATTCTAATTATCTCGACACTTTGGCTGTGCGTCTGTTTTTGTGAAATGACTCGCTGACGCATTATAACACCTTTTCAGGGAGACATGCCATTTTTTCACGAATGGGGCCCAAACGTTGGAACTACCGGCATCACATCTTGGCTGTACAATTCGGATGGTGGACGCTCAGGTTACACTCTTGGATCGGATCGCGCGACGTTAATCCAGCGTGCTACAACGTTCCAACGTTTCTTTCCGTACACCGTGACAATTTTGCTCACCCGATTAGCTTACATGCACAAAGAACGATACACGCACCGGTACATCCCTGATTTTACACGTTGGCCATCATCCCCTTACATCACTGTCAGGTTCAAAACCCGAAACTCAAACTTGTACCCATTCAAAACATCTGTCAAGCTTTCGGATCTATTCGAAGGATATTCCCTGAGCGGCGCCCATGACATACAAGATACACTCGCCACCCACAATCCGCGTAACCAGTCTATCACGGCCCCAATCTTTGAGTTACGACTCAGCTTTTTAAAAAGGCGACATGGCTCTTTCCTTAACCACCTGGCTTCTCAGAGACATGCGTACTTCGCGCATCACCTCGATGAGTCATCCGTCCACAAGAACCCGTGAAACGCACTGTATCGGCCGCTATTTTGGACAAACATTGATTCGATGCGCTCTTGATTGCTCGCCTCGTATAACAATTACGTACCGCGGCGCCGGAAGCAATGACGCATGCCAAGCACTCGGATGATACAACACATTTTACTGCCAGGCGAACATCCAATCATCGATATCACTGGACCTGTTACGAGTATGGAACTTGGAGAGACACCTGGTGAGACGGAGGTGGTTCGGTGCACGTGAGTCATTGTGTTATCTCATGATGTGCGCGCAGAAATTCAGGGGCAGCTCTCGCACAAATCAGTCCCAGATGCAATTGTGTTAAAACTGTTGCCACTCCGATCTTTGCGCAGACTTGCACATTAAACCGGCTCTCTCCGAACCCACGATTTTCGGAGAGTCCAATTAGAATGCTGACGCGCGCTGACGACCCTATGCTACATGTTGAGATACTTCGGGACGGATATGATAGTATTATATCCCGAAAACTGATCTATGTTGCTGTAATCATTGCATCGTGCTGTTGTGCCGTAAGCGCAAACGGTGTAGGGTGATGACGTTCTGGCTTGGTGGCATGTTCTGGATCGTTGTGAGCACTGGCTGGATGATATAAAGAATGGGATGATCCAATGTTACTTACTACAACCGCGAGACCGATTAGATTCTGGGTCAAATTGGATAAATGCAAGCTTACGTGACTAGTCTGAGGGTTTCAAAAAGTCCCGCTTTCGATTTCCTGCCATGGCCTTCAAATGAAATTTGATTTTACAGGCAAAAAAAAGCAGTGGGGCATATAAAAGCAACGATGTTGCAAAGGTTTGCAAGTATCTTCCTACATCCATAAGACCTCACGCGCTGGTCTAGAACCTAAAAACCAAGGATTCAAGATGAGCGTGTATTCACGAAGGTCAGGTTGTTCTACGCTTCGTAAAATCGAGATAAACGCATGAGCTTACCATGGACGTGCATTCAAGGCCCGAATCGCCGCTAACAACCCCCCAGTTAATGTCATCTTCAAAGTTGGGGTGTGCGCCTGATCAAGATTCAATGAGAGCAAACCTGCAATCATGTCTCGAGTGCCTTGACCGAGTCCATGATAGGATGGAGGATGTTTACAAAGAAATCCTAGAAATCCGCGCCCGCATCACAGAGCTGCTTGTCACCTGCCAATCAGAAACCAGCATGGGGGATGAAGGCACATTAGATAACAGCGTTGACTTCCAGGCAATCGTCGATGATGAGCCTCAGTTTGCGCTCGATGGCGTTCCACCGTCGTTGACTCCACAACTCCCCATTTTGGAAGAGCCGCAAGTATTTCGAGGCCAGCTTTCGGGCTTAGAGTACGGCCCTTCAGGATTCGCTAGGACCCTGCCAGAGGGTGCGCGTCTTCCTATCGGTATTCTTCCCGGAAGTAAGTTCAAAATATGCACAACCTTTCCTTGAGATGCTTACCGTGTACGATCAGACCTGTTGTTCAGTGGCACCAATGGTGTCGTCAGCTATGGGCTCGGTGTACCGGGGTTCCCACCTAATTATGGCACATACTCTGATGGGGAAATGCCGTCCGAGTCTTCAGCCAGACGCGGCCAACAACCGCGTTTTCCCGTTGAGCAGGGAGGCCAAGACAAAGTAAAGTGCACCTGGCCCGGGTGCTCAAGAGCTGTCAAGAAAGATAACCTCACTCGTCATGTGAACGAGATGCATCAGAGGAAGGTCAAGGCTGTTTGCACCGGCTGTAGAAAGGGGTTCTCGCGCCCGTATATGCTGAAGTACCATACCTGTCCTGCCAGATGAAGAAAGTTCTAGATTTTTGCCATACGTATCACACACTCTCCAATTCCACCGCTTCAAAGGTCACAGAAAGCCCTAAAATGCATATTGGAGCTCCGAAAACTTAGGCAATGCGCACCAATACGAGTAAAATTCAATATGGTTTCTTCTCATGCGGGATCGACGACGAAGGAGAGCAAGCCGCTGAGTTAGAGCTTGCTGGTGATGATCTGTGATCCGGCGGTACAACTCCAAAAGGCACATAAGCCGATGAAAGATTTGCGCGAGATTAGGACGGAGTTTTAACGGAGTGTTAAAATGTGTCGCCGAGTCGGTTGGAGCTGGCCTGCCTGGTTCAAGGCAGGACTCACGCGAAAGGAGAAGGCAGAGATATTAATACCCATAGGTTGCCCATAGGGCATTAAAGATACGCAGATATGTGGTTGAAACTTATAACAGTTTAAAATCAATCGAACATGAAAACCGACGTCCCTACATGATGCATGATCTTCCCCTAAAGCTGAAATGACCTTTCTCATCTCCCTGTTCCTTCTTCTCTCTCTCTGCAGTGCCCCTCTGCAAAAAAATCGAAGCATGGGCGCTCTAGTTGCTAGTTGGGGTCGAGCGCTCGGCGTTTACGGAGTATTGGAAGTGCCAAAGCACTGCTGTAAGAGACGCTCGTGCCTGTTCATATATACCTTGATCTCAACAGATTTTGACGTCGGGCGCGAGAGGTGCTTGACTTCGACCGAAGGTTATTTGCTATTTGGGTGTAAGACCAATTGCCCGTGGATACTATATATTACATACCTGTACGCATCCGTCTGCGCGATGCTCACAAATCAAAAATCATCTCTCTTGGCCCGCTTCTTCTTCTCAAGCAAAACCACATTGGATACTCCTCCCTCTTTCTTCAAAAAGTCCAGTACAGCTGCAGCCCGTCCTCTGTCTTCCAGCCTATATACGTGTTCGTTCGACATCAATCCGGTGCCTACAGCTTGAACGTGGGTGAGGCCTTGCAGCTCGGGATGTACACTTGGGAGGTGCGCGGGATCAGCAACGAAAGGTGATGTATTGGATAATGTCAAAGCCAAATCGATGGGCACTGGATGCGCTTGGATGGTTGACATCATGGTGTTGTTGTGGCGGCGAAACCCACAAGCCTCGATGTATCTGTGATGCGACAGAGACTAACGAAAACCTAGACGCTGCTATCTCATACAAAGTTGGCCGGTCCAATGCGAAATATGTAGTGTATCACTCACAACGAGATGTGATGTTCAAGTTGGGATGAACTGACAGTGATGCTGTGACGTAAGGCAAGCAGGGAGACGGATATCGAACTTGCACCTACTTGCACTAATCTTGCGGGTAATTGCAATTTACTCTGTTCCGTTCTACGAGAACGTTATCAGAGCTCCAACAACAGGGTGTTGTTGACAGGTAAGGACGTGGAGAACCATTCGAGACAAGATGAGAGCTACACAGCGGTTTTGGCGCTGCGCAGGCCGGACTTCAAAACGAACGGAAACGAGCGAAATGGGAACGAAAGGTTGCCGAACCGGAACGGGCTGTTAATTAAACGCTGAAACGGATTAGCAGGCCAGGGGCAACCATTAATTGCACTGTACTACATTCCCTTTGGCAGCCCATGCATGTCATGCCCTTGGCAGGTGCCGGTAAATGTCAATGTACCGACCCGGCTACACTCTCTCGGTGAAGTCCAAGCACTACTATGTGCGGCTCTTTTATACCCAATTTTGATGATACCAAATCAAAGGAGAACTGCACTGAGCCTAGGGTCACCTAAGAATAAAAATATTAAGTATAGGCTGTATACGTATGAGGCTGTACATGTTACCAAGTCTAGACATATACATCAGCATGTCAAAAAATGGGATGTGTGTCAAATAATATAAATAATCTCGCGAAGGCTGGCAAGTATTCCATAGCACATCATGGCTTCCACGTCAGCTTTTGAAATGAGCGTGCATTTGCAAAAGTAAGGTCACTTTACGCGTTGTAGACTCAAATGGGTACACGGGCTTACCATAAATCTATATTTAAGGTCTAGCTCGACCGCGACGATATCCCCGCCAACGTCGTCTCTACAATCAGGACATATTCCTGATCGGACTTCAATGAAAACAAACCTGCAATCATGTCTCGAGTGCCTTGACCGACACAATGACAAGATGATCAGCGTTTACAGGGAAATGCTGGAGATCCGCACCCGTATTACGGAGCTTCTTGACAACGTCCAGTCAGAAGCTACCGCGGTGGAGTCGGACACCAGAGATAGCAGCGCTCACCTCCAAGCAATCTTCGATGATAAGCGTCAGCATACTGCGACAGTCGCACCCAACGCTATACTCCCGCTGTTGCCTACACTCGACCTCTTGGGCTTGCCACAGCCACTAGCACTCCATGGCAGGCATTCGGACCAAAAGCGTGGTCTTTTAGAATTTGGAATTGTGGGATCGCCACCAGAGGATACCGATCCTATGATCCATCAGCGTTCCCCAGGTAAGTTTGCTATAATCTTCGGCCTTTCTTTGAAGAAAACGTTTACCATGAACGACAGACGTGTTGCTCTGTAACACCTCCGGCTATGTCAACTATGAGCTCGGTGCACAACCCTTCCTACCTCAGCATGGCGCATACTCTGAGGGAGAGACCGTGCCGAGTTCTTCGTCCAGACTTAGCCAGCCTCTTCCTATTGAGGAGCGCACTCGAGACAAAGTACAGTGCACCTGGCCCGGATGCTCGAAATTGGTCAAGAAGGAGAGCCGCACACGCCATGTGAATGAAACACATTTACGAAAGGTCAAAACTGTCTGCACCAGCTGTGGAAAAGGGTTCACGCGTTCGTATATGAAGAAATACCATACCTGCCTCACCGGAATGTAGACACGTTATGCACCTTTTTACCTAGTGCCCCCCATTCCCACTGATACCACCGCTTCCATTCCCTATTCAAAGCCGTGAATTAAAATACCCTCTGAGGGTGTTGATGTTCTCTTGCTACAAAGCCGTCTGAACGTACCTTGGGCTCACTAGTGACACCATGATACGAGATTCGTGGATAAACAAACGTACAGGATCGATCTGAATGGTGTGGTTGCAGTCTAACGTTGATCCATCCAATTGCAAGACGTCAAACGGTTCACCGACGGCTGGCGGCAAGATGAACGCGGAGTTTAAAGTTCTGGGCTTCTTCGTCTCGGGTGGGACGTTTTATGGATGTAAGTAAGCACCATTTTCCGGTCTGTCTGTATGATTCTTGCTGTTTCCACGTGCTTAATAGTGCATCGTTCTCACCGTTAGTTGAGATCTCAGTTGCATTTAGAAGCTTCAATGCTGATTATTGACCCAACAGCAGAGCTCAGTAGGTGAAACAGAACCTCGAATGATTATCGCCATAACTCGTCGCAGTCAGACTCATCAACAATTTCGATTTGAGCGTAATTCGTGTAAGTATTTCCTCCCTCGAAACGCCCCTACTGACCAAGACATATAACAGGATAATGTTCGCTAATTAAAAATACGAAGCATAATTATCCCTCAAAGCACCCGAACTGGCACACGCCCACGGCGGAAAAGAGGGCGCCTCGGGTCGACATCCCACTCGGAGTTCGTGAACGCTGGTGAGAGGCATAGCTCTCATGTATCAGACATGGCTCTTTAGTCGAATACAGGCTCCTTCGCTTCCTCCTTCCATCCCGCTTTTGTTGCAACTCTCAGATGAATTGCGCAAGATCTACTCAGAGAGCGTTATGATTACCACCAGTAACCAACCGGTGTACTTGTTGGAAATCACGCTCGTCGAAACTTTACCGTAGATTATGTAATCACGCCTTCCGTAGTGCGCATGTCAGTAGCCATACGAATTTGCTTTTTCCCTCGTCGACGTCCATGCTGGTCAACTTATATCCCAATAGGTTATGAGCCCTGAGCTCTAGTCTCACCTCTGCCGACTTGAATAGCCACTGCACAGTCCCTCGAACTACAACTCGAGCCACCTCCCTTCTGTGTCTGTGTGACGCTACCATTGTCTTAGTGTCTGTGTGACGCTACCAT
>KN835377.1:0-41938 GCA_000827255.1 Suillus luteus UH-Slu-Lm8-n1
GAGCCTGATCCTAAAACATCGCCCAGCCTAAATCTGCCATCAACTCGTATGGGGATCTTGTTCATGATATACGAGTAGCAAAAATACAACAAGTGCTGAGTGAATCGATGAATGAAACGAGAGAAAGAACTTCCAGAAGCCACGTTGCAAGCCAGCTTGAGCTGGTTGAAGCTGGCTCAAGCCGTGGTTCTTAATTTTTGGGTGTCAGCTGGTTTAACTTGGTTCGTGTGACTAGCAAACTGCATCAAATTCGCACGAGTGACTCAGTTTGCACGGGGACGGCCAAACTACCAGTAAACCGGGCAAAGTCGAGCCAGAACGGGCCGGAACCGAGCTACGGCATGACTAGTCTACAGGATGTCCGGGTTTCGTGGCAAGCAACTTGAAGTAGCTGTCGTGGTTGCGATCCTATTCCAAGTGGCTGGCGAGGCGAGGCGACATCCTCTACGATAGGTTCTACGACCTACAAGCCAACTCAAACCCAGATGGCCTTGAGCCGTACCAGGACTTTGCTGTTTCGGTTCCTTCCAATTTGACGGGGCGATGTGTTGCTGGCTGTAACGCATGTGGCGCTTAGTCGTCTTTTGCACACAAAATTGACGCTGAATGCATCGGTGTGAACCCAGGGCCTCATCGCATGTATACAGGCAAAAGAACATGATGTTCCACGTTCTTCAACACGCCCACGCCGAATTATCAGAACGCATGCTGTATGGGTGGGCACCCCTTAAGCCTCTTTGTCTCCCCGACTTTCACAGCGCCTGTCCCAAATTCGACAGGAGGTGCTGGAAGTAGCTTTAAAGTTGACATGATATTGTGTACAGGATTTCCGGTTTTCGTGGCTAGCAACTTGAGTAGCTGCCGTTGTTGCGATCCGGCGTGATTCAAGATGCTGGCCAGGCAAGGCGCGAAGTGATGTCCTCGACCCCGAGCCAACCCGAGCCAGGTGGCCTTCGGCTGTGCCAGGACTTTGCTGTTCCGGTTCATCCTAATTTGTTGGGCAATGCGATGCTGGCTGTAACGCATGCGGCGCTTAATCATCTTTCGCCTCAAAATTGACGCTAGTGCAAGCCCAGGCCCATCGCGTGTACAGAAGCCAAAACCACAACGTTCCACGTTCATCACTAATTCCAATCAAAACGAACCAGGACGAATGTGAGATCTACGCACGGAGCATGATCGTGTCATTCACTGGCGAAACGGAACTGTGCACTTCGCGTCTATATGAAGGGATCTAGGAGTTGGTTGGCACCGCAGAGTCCAGACTCGGAATTGGTAGACGGGTTCTATGATCACAGCCGCAGTTGTTGTTCGTATGCGTGGCTGCGATTGTTGTTTCGCCTTTAGCGTTCCCATGAAGATTGATATTGAGTTGGATCGTTCCGGGTACCCGCGATTGCTTGAATGGGAGTGTGTCAATCATGGAGCTGCATGGAGAGCGGGATGATGCGGTTGTGAATATGAACTTGTGATCTTGACAACTTCGTTAATTTGTAATGATCACTACATAGCCCGGATTCGTTCCCATGAACTTGGGCATACCAGACATACTTGCATGCAGCGAGCTAAGAACTTGAAGGGAGAACCAGCTTAGTGAGCTTGGTCTGAGTCTAAAAATGGTACTACTCACGGGTATCAACCAACTCAGAGTTTGCTCCCTCCTAAGATGACACATTTCAGAGTCTTCCTCGGCGCCCCCTCCATTAATGAACTCAAAAAAGACCCAGCAGTATCATACACCTGGAAGACAGTCGAGCCTCCCTCAGCAGCGGCCACCCAAGCACTAGTATACCCACCCGCAACACTCGAAGCCGCGAGCCGACGAATATCAATGTTCTACCAAAACATCATATTCGACGAAAGTAATGAAGAAGCGTCTGATGAGGAACGTGAGGGAAGCCAGCATTTAATGAATGGTATGCTCTTATATGGCTCCACGATCGCGAGCTCCGCCTGATAGGTGGAAATAGAACAGACGACGGTGATAACCTGGCCTGCGACTCCTGCAGATACCACTGGTGTACCTTCTTTCCTGCGGACATCACAGTCGCAGTCGCAGTCTGAGCTGCTTGAACCAACGCAAGAGACGACGTGCTACTCGGATGCGTCTTCTATAGCGCGCTTCCCGCATTTCCAGATCAGCCTTCACAAAGTGTCATCTCTCACATCCCTGTACGACGCACGAGGGAGAAAAGTGAATGTATTACTGGCCACGCTAGAGGTAGAAGGGCCTGATAGAGTCAGTGTGAAGAAAGGACCAGACGCAGGGAAAGAAGTTTCAATTCTGAAGATGATTCTTGGTGATGAAGATGGATCAGTGTGCAAGCTGACTGCATGGCGTGATGTTGCGGATGCTTGGGGTGCATTGGGCGTTAAACGCGGTGATATAATTTATCTGGAGCGTATGTGTCGTATCAAATTGCATTGGGTGGGCTGTACTGACGTCATTTGCAGACCTTGCAGCAACGTGGGAGGCAGGCAGCTCGATCACGCTCACAGCTTCACCGTATAACAAACCCACCGCGGAGATCTGTTTTAGGAGCATGCCTTACACACGTGACGATAATCGCCTCCGTCCGGACCTCCGGCTCGGGAACAGCGATGCGGCCGTGAAAAGGGTTGCTGCACTGGCCGAGTGGTTTGAGCGGATGGCCGGATTGAGACAAGGCGTGGCCGGTTGCTGATGTCATCGCCGCCGGGATCTCGATCGAAGTCGGTGATTATGCATGCAAGGCTCGCTTGTCCGCAGCCTGCACGCGCAGAGCCTTCTTTTCATTCATACACAGTCATCCATTTGCTTATAATAGATATCTCAATCCGCGTTTCGTTACGCACGCAGGACAATGCCAGTCCACTCCATCGTGGGCGCCACCGCTTTGGCCACTACTTGACCATCACTACAAAAGCCCCACTCTCTCAACCTGCCCTTGTGCTTGTGGACGTGGACCATGGGTCTCCAAGTCGTTGCCACAGGTGGTCTATAAAGTTCCTCATCCTTCGTCATCATCTAGATCGACAATCCTCGTGATATGCCCTTTTCACAACCCACTTCTCTCCCTGTTCCTTCTGCCTTTGCACGTCTTCAACGCACCATCAAAACTCGAATGCACGCTCCCTCCGTTTTCGATTACTTCGTCCCGAACCTGCACCGCAGCAGTTCCATCTCATCCACCCGCACCCAAAAATCATTCACTTCGAAGGCCACAAAGCGCAGGTCTTTGCTCCCTTTGCTAAAGTTGTCTTCATCCTCGTTATCTTCCTGGTCTTCACGGGACACGGAATCCAGTCCAAAACCTGTAGACTCTGATTCAACCACCGACTCGCCCATCCCCGATATTATCGTGACACCGGCGAGTCCCTGTGCTTCAGCGCTCTCATCTCCTGTAAGTTGGTCTCCCAGCTCGATTGATCGCTTCTGACCGCTTAACAGCCTCCACTCGGTACAAGAATAACTGATCGGTTCTGGCCTGAAGAAGATCCTGTGCACGATGATCAAGATGATGTATCTGCAAATAGCAGGCTTTCGTCGCCCATGATCGTAAACGTGTTGTCACCTCCTCCGTATCACCGACCTGCCCCAAATGTCATCATACATCAAGACCACATACTATCCAGGTCTGTTGTTCAAATCTGGCTCCTTGCGAAAGCTGACGGCGTACACGCAGTGATAATTATCCATCGCATTATAAAAACCAGCACGACACGCGCCCTATGCGGTTCCCGTTCTGACCACTATTAGAGTTGTTGTTTTAGATCAAATGCTATCTTACCCTCGCGTTAATCATCCCCGTAGACTAATTTGCATACTGTATTCCTGATATATTCCAATCGTTTACCCAATCTCTAACTCGTGTTTTTTTTTTGTTTGACCGAGCAAGTTGTGATCACGGCCGCACCTCATCCAACACCATCCTCGTAGCCTCCACGATAACCTCCCACTCCACTTTATGCAACCTCTCCTCATAATCCTCAATCCTCTCCCCCTTGAACACCTCCACCCTCCTCTGAACCAACGGCTCCCCCCGATCAACCTCCCTAACAACCCGATGAACCATAACCCCCAACTCCCCCACCTCCCCCCTCTGAAACGCCTCAAACCCCCGCTCAACAGCATGCGCACCGTCGAACTGCCCGAATAAGGCCGGATGGATGTTGATTACGGGTATCTCCCTCTCCACCGGTTCTTCCCCGTCTAGCACCCGCACGCCTTTGAGCACGTCCAAAAATCCCTCGCTTACGATATGCATCCACCCCGCACACACCACCGCATCCGGCTTAACACGCACCAACTTACGCGCCACTTCCAAATCATAGTCTTCCCGCGTTTTGTCGGGGTGTGCTTTGAGGAAGGGCTGGAGCGCGAGGTGAGTGGTTGGGATGGGGGGAGTGGCGGTTGATGCGCGGGTTAGTCCGTATGCGTGTTTGCGGTTTGAGAGGACGAGGATTATGTGCGTGTTGGGGAGGGAGGGCGTGTTTTGGGCGTTTATTAGGGCTTGGAGGTTTGTGCCGTTGCCTGAGATGAGGACTGCTAGGCGTCGTGGCGATGACGATGTTGATGATGGTGCTGTTGCTGATGGTACTGTTGCTGATGCTGGTGCTGATGCTGGGTCAGCGCTGGCACTGGGGTCTTCTTGCATAGCTGAAACCCAATATTAACATCTCATCAACGAGCGTTTAAGCAATACCATGAACATGCATACTTGTTTCTCACAAGCACTTTATCAGCACCAGGTCGTTGTGGAAGGTAGTCGAATTCGCTCTCGATAACGGGGTAATCACGTACACGATAATGACACCCCCAACAACCTCATTTAGACTTGTCCCAAAAATACTAAAAATAACTTTTTGATGACAACAAGAGCTTGCCCAGAGCTTAAACCTTTGAAGCGGCAGAAGAGCATAATGTTCTCAAAGATGGGAAAAACGATCCCCGAGCTCCCCGAACGACGTCCATGCAAGTGCGAAAATGTAATTCTGGAATTATATGTATAAGGTAAAGTAAGAAAGAAACACGGCGCCCTGCTCAAGGGAAGGGACCCGCCTTTATCGATATCATGGTACCCTTTTGATTCGATACGGATTATACAAAAACAATTGGTAAAAGAGCGTTTATATGCCAGTCTTTTTTTTGTGGAGTGCGGGGGTCAAAAAGGAGGGTTTGCGTTACTTGGTGGGTGGTGGTTAGTGTTACATAGATAGAAAAAAGACAAAAACATACAACGGAAGCGGGGAGCGTGCCAAGGTCGACGAAAGCTACGCATAATTAAAAAAACGATCAAACGATCAAACAAAGTTGGCAAAATGAGGGAGAGTGGGTTATCAAAACGTAGGACAACAAACAACAAGACACGGTCAGAGCATAAGCGAGCAACAGCAAACAAACAGATACTTCATCCCAAAAAAAGTCCCAAGGCGTCCGTGCACCGCACGGGTATCGTGTGCAACGCCTGAAAACCATCATGGGCTTCATATCATCATCCCATATCCTCCGCCGTTACCAACGCTGATCGGGACTCCTAGACTTTGCTTCGTCATCATGCCCCCCATTCCATCCTCGACCCTGCCGCTCCACGGCCCTGCAATACCAGTGTTGATGTGGAGGTTGCCCAGGCTCAGCCTTTTGGGTAGACCATAATCGGGGAGGGCGTTCGCAATCTCGTAGCTCATAGACGATGCCCCGTGGGGTGGTGAACCGTATCCAGAGACGGAACCGGGGCTGCTATTACCAGATCCGACGGATGACGCGTCGTCAGCATCAGCGACATACCCCATGGCACCGTGCTGTTGATGCAGCGCAAGCATCTGCTGCCGTTTGAGGTTGGCAAGTGCAGCTTGGTCAAAGTGATTGCCGGTCGTTGCAGACGATCCCATATTGTTGGGCGGTGTGATCAAGTTACGCTGCACCGGGACTTGGTGGGAGTGTTGCGGGTGATAGGCGTTGTTGTACATATTCGTCCACGCTTTCATGTTATGCTGTTCCATAGCGGGATGGTGTTGTCCGATATAAGGGGGTGCGGCAAAATTTACCCGAGGTTCGTACATCGAAGGCATCTCTGGGTTCTCGAAGGAAACAGAAGAATGCATCTGGGCGATCATAGGACCGCCGTGCGAGTTGGGCGGTCCACGTGGCATCATGTGCGCAATATTGACATCAGTGGGGGGAACATTCCCATGGGCGTACATGGCGGTCCTGACCATCGGCGCCGAAGGCATGACATCCTCGGTATCGTCCATGGCAGTTGGCATCGATCCAGCGAATTCATCGTCGCCCTCATCATATCCGTCATACGCCTGACCCTCTTCATCTTCTTCTCCAATAACAGCTGCAAGAATTTCGACTTCGCCGTTGAGGACCATGGAAAAGCCTTCTCCACGAACAGGCTCTTCCACACAGGGAAGACCAGCACGATCACGCCATTCGTTGAGTTCCCGACGAAGCGCATCAGATTCTAGCTTCAGAGCACGCAGCTCCCGCGAAGCTAAGAAGCGGTGACGCCTCGAGGCATGAACATGAGCGATCGAAGAGTTGACAATCGCAGACTTGGAAGGTCTGCGGATCTGAGAAAGATTAGGAAGCAGCGCGGCAAGATCCTAAAAAGATAACGTTCGGATCAGCAGTTCTTTCAATCTGGAAAAATAGAGGCTTGCCAAGAATCTGCCATTGAGAGTTTCTCGGCGTTGTCTCTCGACTGCGTTGTGAGTAGCGCGCCTTTCGGCGGTATTGGCTCGGCGACTGGGTTTCCGCTTGACCTGTGTAACAGCGCCATTGGTGGGGGCTGTGCTGGAACTTTGTGATTGGACGTTATTATTCTGCTCCACCGGGGACGCCAAGGGAAGTGAGAGAGTTTGACCGGCGCCTGGAGTAATCGGAGTTTGAGGGGGAACAGAACCCTCAACTGAAGCTGGAGAGGGAGACGAAGAAGAAGCGATTGGAAGAGTCATGGCCATGAGTGATAAACAGGAGTTCTACAAATGAAAGGTGGAGTATAATTCAGACGATAGCACGAGAGTGAATGATGAGTTCCGGCGACAGCAAATGATTAGCCAGATGATATCAATTTTACAAGGCGATAAGAACAGCAGTAGGGCACGCGAGTTTCCTCAGCGGAGACCTTGACTGTGGGGATTTGCGGGAGCACTCAAAAGCGGGCTGTGCAGGTAAAGTGGTAGATAGTCGAAAAGCTGCTATAATCAGAGTCGCGAGCGAGCTCAAGCGTACTACTGATTGGTCCTTTGAGGTATTTGGGTTGGTTAAAGGTCGGATTGTAAGAAGCCGGCAAGGGTCGCGAGATCTGTAGCAAGTCAGTAAAGATATCAAGTCTGGGGAGAGAGAACATGACTGACTACAAGCGGGATCCTTGTTAGCGGCGAGGCTGATCGGGGATGGAGGAGAAAAGGGTTTGGTAGACCTCAAAGGACCATGCAGAGAGGGCGGACGGACAAAGTGATGGGGTTGGTAAGGTCGCAATTCAGAAGACGACACTTTCAATTCATATCAATCGGCTAACTCCGTATTATTTTATTATTTTCCCAGAAATCACAAATCCCCTCTCACGTATACCCTATCTAGCCGATGTCACCGACGGTTGATGCCGAAGACTATTTGAGCTTATTTGCGCTTATTTACTTTCTTACCCATTCATCATTGGGACAAATCAGCACTTTGGCTGTACGGGCTCGCACAGAATCCATAACCGATCCCCGGGCACTCTTTACAATTTTGTAAGACGCTCCTAACCTTTACGTTCAACCCACGTTAAGCAGAGTTACATCCATTGATCGCGGATTCTGACGCTGCAGCGCCTTCGGATCCTCTACCTAACTAACCGCAAACGGCGTTGCTATCACCACCGAGGGCCTGCGACTCCCCTGGTCGAGGCTGCTCGCGGTATCGCGGTCTCTCAAATCACCCCAGCGTATTTCTTCGCCATGTATGTAGACGCTATTGTCGTTTTATCCAGTCCTGCTGACATGTATTCCGTAGGTCAAGTTCCGACATTTGAAACACTCTGACCTGGTGACGTTAATCATAGCATATAACCTGTTGCGTCTTGTTCTTCTTTAGGCACTGCCGAGGCATGGCAGGGTCAACTAACATTACTCCCCCCCCAATCACAGTTTCCTTGGGAAGCACCCCCACACCCTGTCAAGCCTATATTTTGTCTCCTCCGACTTTTCTTTTGTTTGTGGTTATTTTTTTCATGCACCACGTACCACAGCATTGGCGCACATTTCTCACAACTAAGTAGGAGCATCTCTCAAAAACATCATGAGAAGATGTGCAACGAGGCTTCCGAGAAGTTCTACGGCGCCGTATTACCTTGTTTGATAGACAGGAGCAGATCCATCAAACGCACGAGGTCAACGAGGCCGCCGCGAGCGCAGAAGCTCAGAAACCCGGCAATGTCTTATTATCACAAGCCAGAGCACATATAAAGGTGCCATGGCCTTAACCTCGCTCTGTCACCTGCATTCATTGTCAATTAGTTTGACACTTACTGGTACTGTAACTCAGCCAACCATTCACACGACGGCGACCTTTAAAAATGCTAAAGTACGAACTGACAGGCGTCGAGGATCAAGAAGGCAACCTACTGACCCGACGTCAAGTTAATCCGCCACTGATCATCATCAATTTTCGACTTTTCAACATGTCGATGAGAATCTTCGGGGTTACTCCTATCTTCGTTGTTGCGAGAGAAAAAAACATGCATGGTTTGTTCATTGGAGAAGCCTAAGACTTTTTTTATACTCCATCTGACAATCGAAATTTGAATCGACGCCAAGGGACCCACATACTTCCGCAGCTCCAAGCCCTAACCTGTCAGTGAGAGCCGACATATAATTACCACCCCGCAACTCTCCTGACCTCGGTACCGGAAATTCGCAGGTCAGTCGCAGCCTGGTACGATTTGTCAACGTTACCATCTATGCCCGTCTGACAGCTCTCTACTTTAGATTCGAAGCTGAGCGACAGTCGTCGGTACTGCCTTTTCACGAGTCCCAGAGCATAACATCTATTTTCTACACGTTATAATGACGGGAGCGTTTTGATTCCACGGAAGTATTCCGGATCAAGGCCTAGAACGGACTCCACTTCCGTTCTGTATTCATCAATGCACCAACACATCATGTGACCACTAACCGTACGCAATAGACAAGCAAATATCTGGGACAGCGAGGGAACGAAACTACCCACGATCACAGAAAATGCGATATTACGGCGAATAGAGTCTAATCAAACTAGAGACCTATGTGAACAAATGCAAGATCCTATTCCAGTGGAACATTCTTGGGCGACGACTTGTGCAATTCAATATCAATGTGCCTAAACTATCAACCAAGTTGTTGCAAAACACAGACAGAATTTCGCCTACAACATTGTCGTCAACAAACCGCATAAAAATGACACCATGAAATTCGGAGAATCGCATAGCCGCAGGTGGACCGACTCACTGGAACGTCTCTCATCACCCACGGTAGTGTGGTAATCTGATAGGAATGTAAACTCCGGGCTTGGCCAATATCGTCGGCGGCCAGTCGCATGTTGGGGACGAACTTGAACAGTTGTTTTGTATTTGATATTCTATGGCGGGTGAGATAGACCCATTGATCACAGCGCAAAGCCTCAAATACACCCTACGCGATTGCGAGGTTGTCGCGGAGTGATGCGAAGGATAACGCGGTAGGTACGGGACGCTGAGTTATTAACGGCTAACTCAGGAGCAAAATATCGGGAGATCCTTGCCTCCGTCAGGGGTGGATTGCAGCACAACAAACATTGCTTTAAAACACTTGAGAAACGCGTTGTCTCGCAAATGCCGCCAAGGTCGGGGACTCGGGGTATATGCTGGTATATGAGACGATGAAAAAGTGAGATAAATTGGAGTTTTCTTGCAAGAAAGTGTGGGACATCACCAGGTACGCGGACCATGGGATCAACAATGTAAATCCCATTCATGCGGGGATACTGACAAATTCGGGTTCATGATCAGAAGAACCAAATTGCTCGGCGAGAGACGGAAACTCGCAGTACAACTTGGTTACCCTGGTCTACGGAATATCAAGTAAAACGTGAATGAGGTCTTGGCTACTGAAGATAATCAAGGCATCACAGCCACTGGCAATTATTGACGATGATTGAACCTGCTTCAACCGCTCTCCGGAGGCCAGGTAACGGTGATGACAGGAGAAAAGTCAGGGAGCATGCAATTGAGTGAGATGATATCCAATTGCATGAACAGGGACTGGTCTCAGACCGATCGGACGCGCAGCGTTCAGCCGCTTGAACAGCTGCGCCAGTGTCGGCTAACGGAGACGGATGATCGAGTGGTAACAGTCTGTGGTGTTCATAAGCGCGGTCCAGAATACCGCACAGCTTTGTTCTATCAATTCTACAACAGTTTGCAACGCACCATGACAATTCGGAACACTGCCAGTGGAATTCATAGCAAGAGAAGAATGGTTTTCTCGATAGCATCAAATGACGCCAAGATGATAACAAAAGGGCAACACGCTGATATAGGAATGTCAATACGGTGTGATAGGCAACTATTGCAGAACTTACATCTGCTCCACTGACTTCTTATATCGTATCCTATGATACAACTCCCCACCAAGCCGAATTGTTGAAAGTATCGCAGCGTCGGTTTTCGCCGGCGTTTACTAATTCACGACAGCCTCTTGGTCTCAGTACGCAAATTTAGACAACATGACATCCTGCGTGTCGCGTGCAACACAATTCGAAGTGTTAACCTCGAAGTTCGGACGGACAAAGCCCGAAGCCTGACTCGGACATTTCCATGGCTGACTAAGCGGTATATTTTGACGCCATCGTCAATCTCGGAACTTGAATGCAGCTGCCACTAATCCTGAGGATTACTTCTTCATCGCGGGCCAATTTTCTTCGTCTCCAAATAACCATCGCGGTCGCCACAGACCAACAGGCTATGGTTTCCATTCCGTCCAGTCTCGTCTCTGCACCGTGACGGACACGCAAGATTCACCGGGCCAGTGCAGTTTGAAAACGGCTGTGCACAGGTCCCATGAAGCTTCCTGTCCCCCACTAGTACCCCAACCTGTAAACCGCCTTATCTGTCACGAGTACCGAATGCAACTGTTCAGGTATAGACTTGATTGCAGTAGTGCATGGATCATTTACTCCCACTAGGTTGTATAAAGGCTCGCTAGTATCCTCCTACTAAATAGAACCACGCGGTAGAGGTAGGGGCAGCCCCCTGATGATGAGAACTTTCGCAGCTTCAAAACCGCTGCCATCCACCTGGCTTCTAGCGTCCCTCTAGCCTGGGCTTTAGTCAACCGACCCTTATCCCAGGAGATGGCGGGTGCCTGCTTCGCGACGCTCAACTGGGCGTTCTGGCTTCGGCTTTGCCCCGTAGCCAGTCGCCAAATTTAAGGACGTTTAAATTAGACTAGATGCTGACCAGATATATACTAGTACGTACCAAAATATGGACTTCTCGCCACGCACTGAGGGTGCGATTTCAAGCTTTAATGTAAGTACTGCGTATCTCTCTTGTAAGCGCTGAAAGGTGCGTGCAATGAGCATTTTACGAATGATCTATGGTGTTGAAATGTCATTTTTAGTGAAGTCAACCTGCCAGTGAGCAGTAGCTTCGTACCCGCAAGCGCTGGTGCAAGTACACTAATGCACAGATACATACTCAGTATATTGTCCTTCAAGTTGCCTTCGCCTTCAAATTTCCGGGTCACAAGGACTTGTCTAGGGAGATCCAACTTGATTCTGCATCCACCCCCTGCTCCTGTGATGGCAGGTTTCCCTACCAATTCTCTACGCCTCGCAGCTGTCATCAGTGGCAAGATCATTATTCTGGCATTTGGATACGGATTCCTTGAAGCAGTCCTCCACTTCGAGTACCTTGCTCCCCCCAATCAAGTCGGCAATTTATGGAGGCTTTATCCTGAAGAGCTCACGATGGTCGTCACATTGATAGCGACTGTGCTTTCAGTTGCCACCACTATGTGTGTATGCCCCTCCACTCTGCCCAACTACTTCTCAACTTGATATCACTTTTTTTTATGTTTTTCACGAGTTCTGTCAAGGAAGCACTAAGACATCGAATGAGGCATCCTATCTCTCTAGTCCAACTGAGTACTGGTATATCTTTGTCCCAGGGCTCTCATATTATGCGACCTGGATACCTTAGATTGACCTTGTTGACATTGGTCGTCTATGGGGCGTTGAAACTCTTAACAGCAGGGTAAAGTATCGCCTGTGAGAACCCCATCTAGATTTTCTGATTTGAACGGTGTCATAGGTGGACAATTATTTTGACACCGACCTACTTCCTATGGCCAATACAGTTAAATAGATCCGAACTCGACATGTCTGGAAGCGCATTTTCCACCTTGCTCCACAATGAGTATGCAAAAAATGGTCTCACTGAAAGTGTGTATCCCTACTTTCTTTGATAGATTGCTCGTAAAATGGGGCACCCAAGTACAGGGCAATTCTTTCGAAGTCATCGACATCGGCAGCATGTTAAGTGGAGTTGCTGCTGCAGGATATACCTTCGGTGTTCCTGGGATATTCAATTTCAATGGAGCAAAATACAACACATCCACTCGTAGGTCCCGTCCCTCAGGTCACTCAAAGCTGTTCTACTATGCTGTGTTTTAGAGGGGATTGTGCCCACGATTGAAGAGTATTCCGGCTCGAATGGAGTTCCGAATGTCAATGGTACCCGTCTTGGTTTTTGCGGTGGAAATGTTACAGTCAGCACGATCGCGATACCGCCAAAGCACGCTCACGTGTCTGCTCCTCAAGGCTTTGGCACGAACTATTCTATGTGGCAGCAGGGGTTGACAGCCGATGTCGTTTGCGGGCCCATCAACTCGAGTCAACCCCAGTACGTTTGGGACACAAGTAACTCTAGCATAATCTGTACCACTTCGGCTACGTCGGCCACCTCGGGTAGTTCCATTACTGGTCTCCGCCTATGGAATATCAGAGCAAACTGTGGTATCAGTAAGTTTGTGTCGAGGGTGTTTGTTTCAAATTGATTGTCGGCTTCTAGGTACGCTGGCGACGCAGGAATATGTGACTATATTAGATGCAAGTGGAAATGGGAGTTCCTCAGGGAGTGGCTTTCTTCCATCCGTCATATGCCCGGGACCCATGACTATCAACCAAACGTATACGAGCTTCTGTGAGTTATTGAAATATGTCTTCGCAGTCAGTGACCGAATCTGTTTTCGTAGTGATATTTACTCAAGGGTTCGACAAGTATAACTTTCTTAACGCAAGTGTGTGTGAAGTGATTCCAAAATTGACAACAGTCAATGTCAATTATTCCAACAATCTAATTTCTTCCGTTTCCACATCACCTATCCCTTTCCAGTCGGAGAATGTCCAACTGCTGTCATTCATCGCTGGAGTTGCAAAATATCAGGTGATCAACTCACAGGGGCTTGTGAGCAGCACAATTGGGGACACATTATACTCCACCTATACGTCGATGACCAATGGGTCTATCAATGGTACTATCGATCAAACGGACGTTTATCTTGAGCTCGTAAGTTTTGTATTACACTATTTTCCCCCACCTCTTATTATTTTCTTAGGAGGAATACTGGTGTGGTGTTGTTGAGTTCTCCGCAACGGTGGGGCAAGTTCTTTAAAGACAATCCACACTGATTTGACATTACTTCGCAGTTCCTGCGCTCTGGTTTTGTGGCCGTGGGCAGTTTCCCCGATGGTATTCCGAACAACCTCTCTTCCCAAGTCAATGGTACAATGTATATATCGACGATCGGTTGGACTATGCGGTCGCCGACATATCTTGTGGCCATCCTCCCGCTTACAATTTTGACTATCCTCATTTTCACCTGTGCTTTGTACAGCACTGTACAGGCTTGGAAGCACTGTAATCAGAAGCTCACCTTCGACGCGTCAAATACACTCCATCTCATTATGGCTGCTGCTGGGAGTCCGAGTCTCGAACTCGCAGGTTTCAATCGGCGAGGGATACTTGCAAATGAGGGTGTGTAAGTTCGCCTGTATGAGTGCGAGGGCAATGAAGGTGCGACCAAGAAGTTTGTGTTAGCTGCGAAATACGACGACCCGACAAAGGCGGTGAATGAGGCACACGTTTCGAATATGGTATGATTTTTGGTCATTATCGTTAGTGATTGTTCTCAGTTGTATACCTATCCTCTCTCTTGCTGATATCTACATACAACTACCCAGTACGTCTGACGGAGAAGTATGTATCATTTGTTATTTACAGTTGTGACGAAGAGTAAACTACATTTGTTGTATCTTTTGACAACAACGCCCGACTGTCGTGCCGATTCTGCAAATGCATCCGAGTCTGTGCGAAGGTCAAGTACAGCACATTAGAGAATCTTGACTCCTGACCGTGCGGAATCAAAAGGGAGGCATTGAACTCCGTCCCCTATGTATATGATAACATGAGATCTTGAGACACGAACCTTGTGAATCACGCGCACGGTGAACTCTCACTAATCCTGAACATATACGGTTTCCTGCCTGCCGAAAAGCGTCACGATTGTAAGAAACCTTGGAAGCCAACCGCATATGAATCGATGATCAAAATTCAATACAGACGTTGGACCGGATATGATATTTTGCCTCCAAGCCGTCTGTCCAAGCCTTTAAGAGTTTCGCAGGAATTTGTGTCTAGAGACTGGTCTTCCAAACAATTTAACGATATTTTGTTAAGTTGGCGGCCATGATTGTCGCATTGCATTCGCACGCATTGATCTTCCTCCAAATGGAGCACTGGTACAGAAAGTGAGGATGTAGAGGTGTAAAGATCGTTTGAGAACTGGTCGCTGTATACTCCATTATTCCGGGTGTGAGTATGCGTACAATTTCGTTCAGTCTTGGGATTTTACTTATTCCAGCTTCTTCTAGTACCAAAACATGTGGGTCATGGTTGCCTACACACCGCAACATTAATTTTCCGTTTCTCCCTTTCATTTCCCTCCCACCTCATTCCATACACATGTGCACCGCCTCTGCATGATGTCTCAGCGCCATTCTATCGGTACCTCCTTGTCACTCATATCAAATGGCCTTACAGGCTCTGGGCTCTACCTATCTAAAGCACCATGATGCACATGTTTTTTCTAGCCAATTCCCCGGCAACTCACCGAGTTCGAAAAGTCTTTGGAAGATGCGAGCCTGTGATTCCAGTCTCAAATTAAAAACTTCTTAGTTGAATGACTTTGAGAACACTTATTTCAACCTTATCACTTCAGTTAGGATTCATCACCTTCGTGTCGCAGCGTCGAAAGACTTACAGGCCCAGTCTGTGATTCCTCGCATAACATGTAATGCGTCCAGCATGAGGATGTTGAGGAAATAGTTACACTTACCAAGTGTAAGACTTTAACAATTAGAGTCGCTCGCAGAAAAACCACCCCGTGGGTCAACAAGGTCCGCCTCAAATTCCGCAAGACGTGGGATAAGACGAGGTAAAAAGGTTCCCAAGATTGTCAAAACGTTACTTGTCAAAAGCACGCCTCCGAATCTCAAGTAGCCTTCTTCCCACCAATCACATCGGAAACTCCACAGGGAGTAAATGGGCCCCGATTACCTTCAGATCTTATCACCGACGAACTCGTTAGCAGCAAAAGGGGTCTCCCCAGAAAAGGCAGGCGCCGAGGTTAATAATTTGAGACGCGGAAAAGTTGGTGTCAAAATTACAGTCCACGCTGCTGAAACTTGTTCTCGCCTATTTTCATATATAGGTCAAGGATAGGTTCCGACAGGAAAATGAATTAACGGCTTACGCGGAAAATAATTTGTCCTCTAGGATTCGTAGTGAAAGTTTTCAGTGACCTGGGTATGTCAACGCAAAGGCTTGAATCATTAATGATGGTTACCTTAGATTCAATATGCTTAGCAAGCGCAAGCGCTTCTCATGGAAAGCATTTGTAAAGCTTGGCTTCGTTCCCATAGCCCTCGCCGTGGATGGACGCCATCGCCGTCATCAATCCTGTCATACATGCATGTAAAATGAGGATATTTAGGAGTATGACAAAAGGCTGATAGTATGATCTGCAATGTAAGTCAAGACTCGTCGGCACAACTGCTCAAATCTGGCGAGATTCGCAGCCCGGCCCCATCTGCGTCTGATGGACCACCAGAATGTGCCTTGCGAATTATGATCGCGAAGATATGTGAAGCTTAAGGCCGAGGGTTGCGCAAGAAAAACGGTGGTTTTCGGTATGCGCGGGTTATCGCGCGATTTTGAACGGGACGTTGTCTTCCTTTCGTGCAAAAAGACGATTTGTGGTGCTGATACCAAATCTGTTTTACTTCCTATCAGGGTGAAACGTTGACCCTCAGAAGTGTGACGATGTGCCTCCTTGATTGTTTGGCGTCTCAGCGCTTGCCATCAGGCTATTGATTCTTCTTTCACGACCTGCCCAATATTTAAGCTCGGAATTCAATAGCGCGAGTTCAATCTTGGCGGGAAAGGATAGACATGTTGGACGCACTGGCTCAAGGCCAAGCTGTTCGCACCGCTGAAGATCATCGAGGAAGCAGTCAAACGATTTCCGTCTCTCCTTCCTGAAATCACAGCTGGAACGAGGGTTTTTGTTTTTGTTTGTTTGAGCGAGGTGCACGGTGGATGTCTGATACGAGGAAACACTGCTAACATCGCTTTCGAGCTCTGGAAGTTGCTAGAATCATAATGCAAAATTAATATTGCTGGTTCATGTAAGTAGACCACGGCATTTCCCGGCCCCAAACAAGTCGTAGACTCGTACTAGTAGGTAGGCTTCATGACAGTTTCCTTATTAACGACGTAGCCGTTGCAAGCAATGAACAAGCTAACTACACAGGGATAAAACTGCCCGGGGGAAACAAATTAAAGGCCATCGGGAACTGAGAGGACAACGACAGTGATATTAATGACCTCACCACTGCGCTCGCACGGCACCATGAATTAATTGTCTTCACAATCACAAGTGGAGTGGAGGCTCTGGAGCCCACTCTACTGTCGCTGTAAAAGGGAAGATATCCATCGTAAACCCGGCATCATCACGTCGGATGACCCTGACCCAGACCCCAGGTATGCGGATATCAAGGTAGTCGCCGAACTGACGACCAGCAACCACAAGCCAAGAAAAGCATACTGTCAAATCCCTAGACACCAAGGCATACATCATCCTGGGGCATCAGTGCTGGAAACGCTTCGCTCTCACGGCGCACTCGTGTCCTTCTCAGGTTTGATTTTGCAATGATCTTCGTCAGGGGGAGGCACAATCTCGTCCCAGTCCTGGTCAAGTGCATCAACGAACCAGTGAAATGGAGCTAGCAGCGCATATCTTGACATACAGAAACCGAGTCCCCTTTTAAGTTATAGTATGATTTTTTTGCAGATCGCCGACATGGTTGACCATCACCTAAATCCAGATGATGCCCTCTGTTAGATCACATATCAGTTGCCATTATCTGTAATGATAGTGAAAACTCGTTGGCATCCCAAATTCGACAAGTTCTGCGGCCCATGATTCATCTGCGCTTGATGGAATACCCATAATGTGCCTTGAGCGAATTATGATGACGGAGATCCGCAAAGGCCGGGGGGCTGCGCTAGAGATACGGTGAACGTATTTTTCTTGCGCGTCAAGGATGTTGTGCGTTATGCTGAAGCTTTTCAATTCCTATCAGAATCGAATCTCAGAAGTGTGACGAATATTGCTTGGCATCTCGCTGTCGACACATTCCTCGAAGGGAAACACGCCACAATGAACAAAAGGGGTATTGTGATGGCTCGTTGCACGGCTGACTCAGCGTAGATGAGCGCTACGCTCGCAATGATTATGGTCAACAACGACAGGGCGAGGCAATAATAGAAATACCAATTGCTCAGCGGAGTAGCAAGATAAGATTACCCTCGGACACCCCAATCAATAGAACTTTGGAATATGCTTCAGGGTCGCATCGTAACTAACGGCGAACAAGTGCCGACTCACATTTCCTAAGCACAGCGAGACTCCGTTGCATCCTATTTGCGTGCACGGGCCTTGCTCGCTTTCTCCGTCTTGTTCGCTGCGTGGCTTCGCACCAACGACGTGATTTCATTAACCAACGACAGTTCCGTCTCTGGAATCTCGCTGTCCTCGACCAAATCCGAGAGACAATTAAGAGCTGCTATCTCCTTGGTCCATATGTCTGTTGCTTCAAAAGTCGGGGTCTCGAGAATGAGGGGAATGTCTCGCGTCCGTGGGTCGGAGACGATGTGCCTGAACGTAGCAATACCGAGATGCCCGCTACAACGGTGGTGAAATATATTATATCACTTGATGAATAACCAAGGACGAAGACGCACAGTCCGATATTTTCATGTCGGTCTTTTTTTGAACCGAGAGCGGCTTTGGAGTCATTCAAATGCAACCCCTTGAGATATGATAGTCCGACTTCGGTGTCGAACGCAGAGACTGCGTGATTCAAGTCACGGTTATGTTTCCGAGTTCGTATCTGTAGAACTCACGCGTTGCACTACGAAGCTACGTTAGCCGGTGCATGAAACGAAGTAGTTGGCAGACATACTCCCATCCATCTTTTGTCGAGATGTCGTATCCCTGAAAACGAGGTAAAGGGCTTGCAAGGCAGTAAATGAAGCGCTTACTGCAGCGAACGCATGGCCTATATTCCACGTGTCAGGAAGATAAAGGTACCAAAGGTTGAGACGCACAGGTATCAAGGCACACGCCTACTCGCGTCTTGTCCTCAACGTGGTCAATAATCCCCTTCAGCTCTGAAAACCGAGAGCCTATAACATTTCCTGAACCTGCCTAGCGTGAATAATGAAGTAAAGGTAAGTCGACATTCCAAGCCGTATAGATGCACACCATGTTCTCGATGACAGTTGTTATATATTTTGTTTCTTTGTGCGCGTCGTTGATGCATTCAGCGATAAGAACTATGGACTCTTCTTTCGTGACCTGCCCAACGGTCGAACCCGGACTTCAATAGAATGAGCTCGATCTCGATGGGAAAGAATGAGAACACTGGACCCACTGAAAATTGTACAGCTCGAGGCCAAGCTGTTCGCACCGCTGCAGATCATCAAGAAAGCAGTCAAAGGATTTCCGTCTCTTCTCCCTGACATCACAAAACCACCATCATAATCCCACAAATCAAAGAAGGGGCGAGCTCGTACTCACTCATCTGGGTTTCCCAGGTTGACTAAATAACTACCATGGGGAAGAACATGTTTCGGCAAATAGCCAAACTCTCGCATTCGTCCTTTGAACGCATTGACGTTTTCAGCTGAAAACTGTGGGGAATCCCATTTTCGCTGTGACTTTACGAATAGAGCGAATGCATTGGCGCTGTGCGTGTTTAATGTTCAATAATCAATCAAGGGACGAAACGCGTCTCTCACCCAACCATCGCTGCATTTCGTACAGCATTCTCAACTCCTCCTGCAGCTGATACATGCGCTCCGATCTTCCATGGACTGGAGACACGCACAGGAAAATCTTCCGTCAAAGGTTCATCCTCTGTCTTTTTCCGCTTCTTTTGCGCGGGGGTTTTCGTGGCTAAAGGGTTAACGTTTTGTGTTTAGTCCGCAGCATGGAAACGAAGCAGGTTAGGGTCTCACAAGTACTGTGTTCCGATTCGTCTGCTGATACTGCTTTTCGACGTTTACTAGAACACTTCGGGAAAGAGTCAGATGACGTTAAGGTGGGCGGTGCAGAGGCGGCAGTGGACCTTCTGGTCTGAACCATAAGATTCGTTGTAATGAGTGATTTTGCTCTTGTTTGCTTGAGCGAGGTACAGGGTGGAGGTTTGATATGAGATAACGCTGCTAACATCAGTCAAAGAGATTTGGAAGTTGTGGATAGTTAAATTGCCGGTTCATGTAAGCTACGGCATTTCCCGACCCCAACAACTTCGATTTGTATTCTTTGTACCAAGCTTTTGGAAAAATTTATAAGGTGTGGGGAGGCCCAGATTCCAGCGAGCGCAAAGTGTTTGAGATAAATATAGGTGAAGTGAGATACATTGGACTGTTCTATGAAACTATATCATACTTCTCTAGTGGGAACACCATTTTCGCGAAGTCGAAACATCGTGTTCGCTGTTTGACAGGGGCCATTTAAATTGATGAGCGCATCTTGCCGATCCCCAATGTAAGGGGGATATGGTCCAGCGGGGTCGGTCAACGTGAAATGATCTGATGTTGACTTCTGTGCCGGGTTGATCCAGATTGCAATATCGAATATTGGCATTGAATTGACTGCTTTCTATATGGTACAGCTGGAAACTTTAAGAACCACAGGATTTTGCTTCTGTTTCTGATCGGACTGCGTGCATATATAATTTATGTATGAGGTAACCGCTATCAATCGCCACGCACCAGCAGCGAATGTTGAGAACCGTCGTGGTCTGCCCTTGACAGACGAAAATTTTGTCTTGCACAGCTAACCGAACTCCCACACAGCGCTCGTTGTCGTACACCACAAAGATTCCTGAACATTATCCTGATCCAATTCATCCGACATGAGATCTCGTGATGTCATAAACCACGAAGCATGGAAGTTCCCGGGGATGCCCCAGCAAGGATTTGTCTGCATCAATCCTCCAATTGCAATGCCGGTATCGCCATTAATATTCTGCTTGAGTGCTTCCGCAATTCTAACACAGGGTATATGACCCATAGCACACCTAAAGGGTATTTCCACATCACCTGAGTTGGTTGTGTCCCCGAGAGCTCGGTATACCCACTCATGGCGCGCTTCATATCAAATATCGGGACCGTAAATGTCAGAGAGGATGGAAAATCAGTGGGGATCGGTGCTTGTGCGACATTGTAGACTGCTCGCGAATTTTTTGAGGCGGGATCCGACAGAGGGATTTGCTCTCCAAGACAAAGTTGGTGATATGTGATGTGGTGTCCGCAGGCGGGTGGCTTGACATTGCAGATCCTAGTGTGATTGAATCTCCGAGGGTGTGTGGCGTACTGTATTTGTATTTTATATGTACGACAGCAGTAGGTGCGGTGCTCTATTTCACGTGGACATTAAATAGTGACAGGTGTGGTCATCAAAGGGACTCACAAAGTCGGCGTTTGGGCTATGCATGCATAAGGGTACAGTATTTTTATATGGATCGCAAATAAGGAGACGGTCGAGGACCTCGTGCCTTTACTACGGACTTGGCATGAGGGCATGATTTCAGAAGCCTCAGTAGTCCGAAGCTGCGCACGCACTGGGTAATAGGACCTCGCGCAAAAAAAAAACCAGGGACATGAGGGACATCATGGTTCTTTGGTTCAGAAGTTATAGTAGTATGAGGCTGTGCACTAACGGTCAGCGGATGGTTGCAAGGAGATAGGCCGTCGTGCCTTAAAATGTGTGCCAGTGGTTCAGTCTTTCCTTAAGGAAGTCGCGTGTTGACAGCGCGAAGCTGCGCACCTGTATTCATAAAGCTAGAGGACTAAAAGGCCTTGATTGAGTATGGGATTAGCCATGTTTGCTTAGGACGCAGCCCTATTTTTTGGGGGCGGAGCGCCCATGGGGCATCCCGAGATGCTAAGAACTAATAAGGATTCTGGGTTGTTCGGCCGGCGGCTGGGTAGAGAAGGGAATCAATATTTCGGGGGAGATAGGACATACTGCGTCGAGCGAAGTAAGCTGCGAAACCGAGATAATGGAGTGGGTATTGGATGGGGGAATCGGGGGGACCCGAAGTGACTGGAAGCGAGAATATGAGTGGGTTACAGGGGTGAGATTCTTATCTTGAGGGGAGACATTAATGGAATGCCAGCAAGAATGAAGGTTAAGTTCTTCATGGGGCGTTCTTTAATCGATGGCTTGGCTCAAGAGCCTGGGGGGGAGTGCGAGCAGCGGTTGTCGGACACTCGGAACCGCGTGTTGAGCCTGGAACCTTTGGGCGTCTATTGAATAGTACTTAGTCAAAAGCCTAGACTCTTTATACCTAGTCCTTCTATATCTCTTAACCATCGACTGCAACGAGCTCGAGAGCTCTTTTGTGGAAGTCACGGTTAGTATTGGGTTGAACCGTGAGTTTACCCATGTTTGGGTTTTGTCCATTACAAGTGACACCTTTGCGATAATATACCACTTGGTACAGCCATGCACATGGACCACCACCACACCGCTACAGGTCCTCCTTACTCCTCAGTTCGTTTATTTGCTTCGCATCAGTTACCTCCACCGCAAGTTCAGCTGCCTGCCATCAATCTCCCTCAGCGCGCATCAGCCACAACTCTCCCTCCCATGGCTGCAATGGACTCTTCGCCCTATCGCCACCCTTCCCCAGTCTCGTGGGGCTCATCGTCAATCCATCGCACCTCAAATTCAAGAGATGATATATCACAGCGAGAGATGAGGCAGATGAAAAGAGAACCCACTCACCAGATCCACTCAGTCCCGCCACTCAAGGAACAGGAAGATACCATGCCAGCTACAAGCGATTTCGTCAAAAAGCTATACAAGTACCTCTTCTCTGCCTTCCTCACCATCCCAAGTTTCATTAATACCTCGTAGAATGCTAGAAGACCACACATTCTCCCATGTCGTTTCATGGGGCCCACAGGGCGACTGCTTCGTCGTAAAGGTCCGTATTCTCACCGGCACTGGCACTGATCTCCCGTTCACACCATATCCCTTAGGACATGAACGAATTTACAAAATCCATCCTCCCACGCATGTTCAAGCATTCGAATTTCGCCTCCTTCGTAAGGCAACTCAACAAATATGATTTTCACAAAGTGAGCCTTCTCTCCTCCGGATCTCGAACTTCTTTCTTTCAATCCTTTTGATATTTCCCCCTTCCACCGTTCCTTCTATTTATATGCTCCTTTACCTCCTTCCTCCGACTTCTCCATTGTCCTCTCATGCATTCACCACGCGACTTCTTGTCGACACCCCATATTGCCTATCAAAGGCAATCCAATCATCTTTATCTTAGAGATCCGCACTCTATTTCGCCATAGGAATCCCTCATCACCAACTCGGTCTTTCCCGTCGATCCTCGGTTCGACCCGGGTCTTCTCCAAACTGCGTCTTTCTTGTTGACAAAGTCTTCCGGTCTTTTCGTGCATTGGCACTGCCGAGATATACCTGTCACTCCTTTTTGTAATTGTTATTCGCCACAGGGGGCTTGAAACCCATCGTGACCTGCCGCTGTTACCTTGCGTTGGTCTTCATCTCCGTGAACCCAGCGTCCAAACGTCATACTCCAGGCAGTGACAAGACGTACTTGCAACTCCTTACATATCTTATCTCCTCTATACCATCTTCACTTCACTCCGTTCTCCCAATCAGTATACTAATCCTTCTACATCAGGTAAAAACATCCGACGATGCCCAATTCGGCGAACACAGCTGGACATTTCGACACCCCGATTTCCATGCCGACAGACGTGACGCCCTTGAAAACATTAAGCGCAAAGTCCCTGCAGCACGTAAATCCATCCCTTCCTCCTCTAATGGGGGTCTCAGCGGTGGCAGAGGCACTAGCTCCGGGAGCCCTGTCCCAGGCGAAACTAGCAATGCCGAACTAGCAACCGTGCAATCGCACATCGGCGTTTTGCAAAACTCGTACCAATCCCTCTTCTCATCGCATGATACGCTTTTGTCATCCCACGAGACGTTGCGCGGACAGACAGATTCTCTACTTGCATCGCATTCATCTTTACGCGCTCAAAATGATAATCTGTTCGCTACGAATGAGAGTCTGAGGAATCAAGTCGGGAGGGCTGAAGAGCGTATTAGGGTGTTGGAGCGTCAGTACGGAGACGTACTTGTTGAGATGGTCAATTTTCAAAAGGGGATGGCGCAGCAGGATAGCTTAATGCAAGGGTTGATACAGTATTTTTTAGGGGAGGGAGGTGAGTGTCTTTGATTGATTGATTTTTGTTGCTTTATTTCCCGTCTCTTCCGTGTACCTTTGCGAAATGTGCTTCCCCGTGGGGGCGACTTTTATTACCCCTGTGCAGATAAAGATGCGTCTGTTTGGAATGCGCTGGTCGTAGTCGCATGGTCTAGACATTGATGATGGGCCTCGGTACTCAGTTGATGGGTCTACTAGGCACCGAGGGCGCGGGTGCATTTTACACTGGGCCTGATTTCCTATGCCTGGACCCTGTCCCACTTCCTCTTCTCGTGACCTGTATTCTCAGCGTTTAATACATATTACCCTCCAGGTAAATCCAAAGACCCTTCGGACGCTACCTCCCAAACCGCCGCCGGGTCTTCCACCACCGCTTCAGTACCCCTCGCTCCATCATCAGTGTCTCAACCCACCGTATCCCAACCCCCAGTTCAAACCCCCATCCATAACATGTCCCAAACCTCAACAACACCCATGGCGCCAAGCATGACGCCTAGCACACATCCGCCTCCTTCCCTCCTAGCATCGCACTCACAGCGGTCCATGGGCCAACCACAACCATCCCCCTTCCTCGCACCCCCTTCAAATTCAATTTCGAATTCATTCTCCCATACACGCAAACCCATGGCGATGTCCCAGCAGCCCCAATCAGCCTCTCTCCGCAACCCATACTCCCTCCCCCCATCCCACACCCACCAATTCGCAGCCCAGGAGCAGTTCGTGCCCGCACAAGAACTTGGTCTTCAGGATCCGGATATGGTAGCGCGGCTTAGTCTGGTGCAGATGAACGAGATGTCGAGGCGGGCCGCGAATGATGCGGAGTTTAGGACCCCGAGTTCAGGTTCTGGTACTTCGGGGTCCACGGCGGGTGAGGAGATGCACATGCAGAGGACGAATGGGATACATTCACATCTGCATCGAGGGGGGCAACAGCAGCAACAACAACAGCAACAACAGTCATCGACACAAGCGTCGACACAAGATGGCAACGCTACGTTTCTCCTTCCTCCTGATATGAACTGGGACGCGCCAACAACGATGCATGAGGGCCTACAGGTTTTTACGGTTGGACATCTGTTACCACGGAGTAGCGTGGAGGATCAGAATGGGAACTGGATGTTCAATGCTAATCCTTCGACGGGCGCTGTGCCTCTGCCTGTAGAAGGTGAAGGTGACGGCGAGAGCGCGAACGATAACGACAACGATAACGACAACCTCCCATCGGAGCCCGATCCATACTCCGAAGAAGTCGTACGGCCGACGCTGTCTAATGGACGATCTTCGACTACACCTACAACTATCCGCGTTCGACGGTCTACGTTCGTGCCGGGGTGGGCTGTTCCCCCCAGGGTGCTACTCGTAGACGACGATGCGGTGAGCAGGAGGTTGAGTAGCAAGTTCTTGCAAGTGTTTGGATGCATGATCGACGTTGCTGTGGATGGTGTTGGAGCTGTGAATAAGATGAACCTTGAAAAATATGATTTGGTGTTGATGGCGAGTCCTTTAGTTCTCTTCTCTGCGTGTGCTAGAACTAATGCGACGTGAACGCGACAGGACATCGTGATGCCCAAGATGGACGGAGTCAGCGCTACGAATTTGATACGCCAATTTGACCATATGACTCCCATCATCAGCATGACGTCTAATTCAAAACCGAGCGAGATTATGACTTATTATTCATCTGGAATGAATGATATTTTGCCCAAGCCGTTTACGAAGGAGGGGTTGTTGGACATGTTGGAGGTGAGTTTTTGTTTTGTACCGACGTATATGGGTTGACATTGACGCGTATGGACAGAAACACCTTATGCACCTTAAAGTCATCCAACAAATGTCAAAAGTACCACGCTCGCTCGGCGTTCCTCCTCTTTCAGACCCGTCTTTTAGCGAGGCACTTGCGGTTGGGGCGTCGCAATTACAACGACACGCTTCTTCGTCCAATCCTGGTTCCTCGTCTAATTCATCCAGTCTCCATCCAATGTTGGGAATGTCGGGGTACGACGATGATGGACGGATTAACCCGCTGGCAGGGATGGGTCTATCTGATGAGCGATACGCGGCTATTTTGAGAGATATCGTTACCCAGGAGAGCTTTTCGGGCGTAGGAGTGCCCGAGGGTTTTTCGTTTGGTCTCGCCGGTGCTTTGGGTCCCGGGATGGGAGGGGAGAAGCGGGGACTCGACGACGAGGGCGATGCGAGAGAGGGGAAAAGGGGACGGTTTGAGATCATCGAGTGAGTTTCATCGGATGGATACCAGCTGGGAGACGCTTTTGTCTTTGGCGCTGACATATGGACTCGTGTTTTTCCGAGCGTTTTGGTATGGCGCATTCTCCCGTACTTTTTATTCCCGACACGTCATGATTTCCTTCATACCTCATGTAACATGCTTTGCTTTGCTTATGCCCGTCTTCATGATATCATATCTTACGCTTTCGTTGTCAATTTCGCCACTTCCTGTATCGAGATTGCTCTCTCTTCTCTTCTTTTCTTCTCTTCTCTTCTTTTTTATTCTCTGTATTACCGTCGTTCTCTGTTGCTGTGTTATATCGTATACGAATTTAGCTTGTGGAGTCCTCAGAATTGGATGACTCTTTGATGGGTTAATAACTTGGAGAAGCGTCTTGCCAAGGGTGATTTCATGGTGGTTCCCTCCCCTAGCTGGAGGTTCTACCTATTAAGATTTCATGGTACGCTTTCCCCATGGCATTGGCCTAAATACATTGTCATTACCCTACCGCATCAGGAATTTTCGATCCAAAACAACTGCCTCAGTCACGTACACACCCTAGATTTTACATCTTGCTAGGCTCATTCCAGGATAGCGGTTTTTGCCCTGCGCATAGATGCAAGATCCGACATGCCGTCAATAATAAAACCCTCTCCCACTGGTGGCATCCTTCATCGAAGATCTGATCGGTGAATTGGCCCGGGGGGGCAACGCCACACCTATGGATAAGGCAGACGCCGATGCGTGGTTCCAGTTAGGCAGAAACGTGGCTCAGCTGGCAAGTCTTAGCTTGAGATCTGAGATCGTCACTTATCATGATGATAGGCTATGGCTGTTTCACCGTAAGTATTGCATCGGAAGGACTGTCGCGCAAAACAGTTTCGTGCCTGCCTCTCAGATAAGCTCGAGTCATCTAAACTTGTCTTGCAAGGGTTAACAATAAATATCACAATCAAGCGCACAACATCTAGACACATAAATAAGACAAGAAACGTACGGAAAACACAAGCACAAGAAAAGTCACAAGATCACCGACGCGATGGCATCTAGGATTACGCAGAGAGAACCTGCGCGTTATACAGCTTCGCATACTCGCCACCGTCTTCAATCAGCTGATTGTGGGTTCCTCGCTCGACCACGGATCCATCCTTCATGCATCTGCCACGAGGTGTCAATTTCATCTATATGGCTAGCATGGTGGTTTTGCTCACATGATCTGATCAGCCTCCTTGACAAGATGGTGGAAGCGGTGAGTGACAAGGATCATCGTCTTTCCTTGACGGGCACGGTGAAACTCGGAAAGAATGTCGCGTTCCGTGATAGCGTCCAAAGATGATGTGGCTTCATCAACTACAACCAGTCTGGTGTCAGTGTGATTGATCCTCATAAATGTTCTAGCCCTGATGACAAAGTAATGAAAATGAGCGACTATGACACGGAAGTAACGGCAAAATACGTACGCCGCAAGTCGCTGTTTTTCACCACCTGTTACAACTTGTTAGTCATAAAACGTGTACACAATACGAGTACCAACCGGAGATTGTGACCGTCTGCTGTTTATGACGCGCCAATTCTTCCCGCAATCTCTCAGAGATGGTGCCGTAAGTTCCGTCGGCCCACCCGTTCCCAATGTCATGAGTAGGCTTCAACTGTGTATCGTACCCATTCGGCAACTTTGATATCCAGTTCGTGCAACTACCCATTTTGGCTGCTTCTTGGATTTTCTCATCGGTCACATGAACACGGGATGGCAACCCAAGGCAGATGTTCTCTTTCACTGACATGGGAAACAACAGCGGGAGCTGGGGCAGGAATGCGATTGATGCGCGCACATCATCAGAATCATATGTCGACAATGATTTGTCGTCAATTAAAATTTCCCCTTCCGTAGGATTGGAGAGACGAGCAATGAGCTTCAACAATGACGATTTCCCGCTGCCATTGACACCGACAACAAGGACAAGTTGACCGGGAGCAATATCCAGGGTGACATTGTCAAGAGCGTCGTGACTGGATTTCCCGTACCGAAGCAATACTTGGCTATTTGTATCATATGCATTAAAGTCAGTACGTCACCGCATTTATAGCATAAAGCCCACCGAAAAGATATCTTCATCCCTTCCGACGAGCTACTTCGCGAGGGATAAGACATCGGTCCATTGGTCATCTTGCTCTTGTAACTGATGGCGTCGTAGAGCCACTTGGCCTGGAGGCACAAGCTCTTCATTGATGTAGAATGCATCCCATATTCGCCGACGCTTAGGGAAAGTCTATTGGTTGCTTGTTGCAGCAGAGCAATTGACATCACAGAAGAAGGCGAAAGGCGACAAGGAAAAATCATCGCATAGACCACCTTGAGGTATGTTAGTACATCAGACAAGTAAGATCTGATAACTTACGAGTGGAAGGTCGAGGGTTAAATTGACTAGGAAGTCCCAGTACCACCTTCTGATCAAACTACCTGCCCAGGGAAACGGTTCAGTTACGATGTCATCACCGAGCTGCTTAGTCGACTTGTAGTATTCTTCACAGCGCGTTAGCATAGGCATGCTTGAATAAACGTTGTTGTCTTACCAGAGTAGATGCTGTTGGCAGCGCCGTTGAGTACCAGTTCCTCTCGATATTGAGCCGAGAACGCTAGGTCATAGAGAGATCTCATTTTTTTGAAAGGCGCGCTTAGTGTATAAAAGATGTATCCTACAGCGAATTTGTTTCAGAAAATAGTGATACTCAATAATCACAAACCTTGGGTACCGGTAACATTCGATGGTGCCAACCAACGGACGATCGGATGAGCAATACAGAACAAAAACAATACCTCTCTCTCCGGACTGGGTTTGCGCAGGATCGCGTGCATTAAGACAGCTACTTGCGACAACAGGGCGATGGTGGTGCGAACGATGTGAAATAAACCTTGTAAAAATGACGCGCCCGGTACATCTGATGGAAAGTGGCCCTTCACGGGAAATATTGTGTAACAATCTAGGGGATTATATCACAAAAGGTATCGAGAAGTCAACGAACATCTATACCTTGCATCGAAGATACATCCATACGCATGCTGGCTGGAAATAATATTCACGGTTTCAATATGGATACAGCTCTCGAAAGGTTGCATTACCTTCAATAAGCTTGGGAAGGAAGTGTGCTTTCAAGCGACTATTGATAATGTCGTTCACATTTGATCTACAGGTAATGATGAGCCAGCCACTCGAACAAGGAAAAGACATGGGCGTACAGGCAACGACTGCAAGCAGGTTCAATGATGGCGCAGAAGAACCCTCCGTAAATGGCGATGTCAAGCGAGTCATTTCCCGAGGAATGACCCTCGGCCTGCACAGAATAAGTTTCAGACATCGAATTCAGGCTCGTCACTTACAAAATTGAATATGGAACCTAAACAGAAGAGAAGTAGCGCATCGGAGATGCTGAGCCATAGCGTGGCGCAGATATGGCCAATCAATAGCCCAGGAGCCAGAAGATATATTTCTCCGATAAGCCTTCGAGCGTAGGTTAAGTTGGTGAAAGAGACAAGATACTGTTCAATCCAGGATCGAATGTCCAAGGTCCAGTTGAGAGGTGACGGGCTTTCGTAGGCAACTGTATATATGCCGTGATGCAAGATCCGCGGTGGAGGGTGAGGGGAAGGGTAAACATCCCGAATACAAGAAGTCATTGTTTTCTTCTCGTCGGTCATGATTATGCGTGCGCTGGGATGTTGGTCTCTAAAAATGTTTGATTGAAGGCACGTAGGCTGGAAGGTATTTATGTGTTACCTGAAGGACACGCAGCCACTTAACTCGCAACTCTTGTGCTTCGTGGATGAGGCAGCCAATAAATGAGAATCTGTGATTCTTGGAAGCGGTCAAGTTGACATTGGGAGAGCGGTGCAACGAATGAGCCCACAGATCCACCACCTGTTGCGACACAAGTACAGATGCTAGGTGCCCCATAAAGAGAAGGGCTGTGAGGATTCCGGAGGGTGCTGTGTGTCCCAGTAAACAAAAGTCCGACACCAATAGGACAAAGTGTCCGTGACTAGTGCTTCTGCGTAGGCCAGTATACAAGCATGTATGTGGGTACACACAATAACGAAAATATTTTGGCGGTCATAATAGATGTGCCTTGGATTATTGTGGGCTGGTAATATCCAGAATAGCAGCTCCATGCAAATGTAACATGCATCTTCTACAAATCACATTGCACGAGAAAGGATCATCGATGGCCATATCAGCCCAAGGAGGAAAAATGACCACGAACCGCTGTTTGAACAAATATGTAAGTACTCGTGGAGCAAGTGTCAATAACAGTTCATTTCGGTGGTTGAAACTCGCCAAGAATGTCTCATCGCGCCCACAAGCAACTTGCGTTTGTCACGATGTTTTCGGCAAGGACAATGCTATTATCCGAGTCCACCAGCGCGGCCGAAAAACCTGAAACTAGCAAATCACTTCCCACATATGGCTTGAGAATAAACATGGATACTAGCCTCATGAAGTTGTCGAGGTAGCTGACGACGACGGCCGACAAAAGTATTGATGTCCGACATGACCTTAAAATGAATAATAATACAGCATGATCATCATGATGGTGGCCCAGCCAGGCATGCGAAAATTTGGTGATAAGTATTGTGGAAAAAATGGGCAACTGAAGACATCCTGAACCAGCGCTACACACCATTGAATTGCTGGTCATACTTGGGTGCATAAACAAAGAAGAATGCAAGTTGTCTTTGCAAGATATCATGACGGACTCGGAAATGTTCAAGTTATTACGTATTATCAGCACCTTCAAATCGGAAGCTGTTGGCTGTGCACCTCCGCGCTAAATTAAATAGTGTTATGTTTCATAGAATAGCGAGTTGTAAGTTGTCTGACACTGTGGTTGAAACAATTTTTTTTTAAAAAAAACAAGCCCACGCTACGGGGCTTCATTGTAATAGACGTCGTCAAGGGGGAGGCTGTTCGGTTTACATATTATAGACGGCCCGCAAATTTTATATCTCCTTTGTGTATTTCAAACAGGGGAATGCTTTGTACCCTCAGGATTCAACCACGAGTCCATTTTCTCCCATACGTCTTCCTGCTCCTGTGTCCACTCCCGTGTCTTGTCTCTGATACACACACCACACAAGCCCTCGGTGGCCCAGTCGATTTGCTTGATTTGCTCAAGCATTTCGAGTGGTTTGCAGACGCCAGAGTTAGATATTGCGGGCGTTATTACGAGCGACATCCATTTGTCCGCGAACACGTCTGTACACGCCATATGAGGAGTTGCAGGCTAAAAATAAATGACGTATTAGCACACAGGCTTGATGGCTCACACGAGTACGGATCAAATCATGGAGAAAGGAAATCTGCCAATATTCGGTGTTCGACGAAGGCTATACATCTAAAGCCAGTGGAACATGGAGTGGCGATTTCATCAGGATCTCATTTTCCGGCGACTTGCCAAAGTCAAAATAATCGTGCTAAGGCCACTTCCTCGGAGTCAGGTGACAGGAACACGCACCGGTGTGAATAAAACAGGGGTAAAATGCTCCACGATGCCAGCCATCAGGCTTCTACACCGCTCGATATCTGTAGGTGGTAGAACGAGGCGTGGCGTTGATGTTGACCCTGGCGAGCCGTTCGGTTTGATGGAATTTTCTAGATCCACGTCGTCGACCTCGGGTTCGAATTCAGAAGTTGTGATAAGGCTGTAATATATGCCCTTTCTGATCTGGATATTAGAATCAGCTTCTCGACAATCTGTACCGAAAACCTTGAAAACGCCGAGCGGCAGAAAAAAAGACATCCGACAATAGTCAATGCTTTGTCCCTAATCGGAAATAAAACGAAACAAACACTTGAGACCTAGTGGTTGCCCTCCCGAAAAAAAGAAGAAAGGATCGCAGGAATTAGACGCTGAAATGAAGGCCTATCAGAAGCATACAAATATTATCCGGAACCAAAAAAAATTGCATGTGCATACTAGGAACGAGCCGCCCCCAGTATTGATAACAACCCTCCCAGACGCGTGGAGAACCCGCGGCCTTAAGCATAGCAGTTACTACGCCGCAAGGGAACTTCCCTTGGGCCACTGCATGATTGTCCGCTATACTCCAGGTATGCAAACGCAACCTTTTCGAAGGACGGAAGAGCATGCTCAATGTCTGACTGGCAGCTAAAACTATCGTACCACAGCAAGAAATCAAGCAAGTGGCCAGCGAATTCAGAGAAGCTCGCTGTTCATAATACTTCCACTCTGGCGGAATAGGAAGAAGCCCAACAAAAATCACAGGCATGATAGAATGTATATGAACCCACCGAGGGAATCTCATACAACTTCACAAGTGCCAGTGCCTCTTCTAGATGGGTACTAGGATGCGCGAATGGCTGGGGTCCCTGTGGAAACATCGATACAAAGTAAGCCTGCGCTGACATGTGCACACCAGGCAGATCAAGCTGATCTGGGGAAGAAACACGCAGGATCGCCGCAACATGCGAGAAAGGCGCATTAGCGGAAAGAGGGCTGCAAGAGCGTCAAAATTGTTTCATTTAGTTCCACCACGACAGAATGCTCTCACGTATCGTGATATAGATGCTCTAGCAGCGCTGTCAAATCATGAACTTGAATACCAAGTTCTGGCGGAATCAATACTATCTCTTCAGAGTCGGCGCTCGTCCTGTTATCAAGCATCCTTTGAACAAAGCGGGATTGTCGACGCAACAAGCTCTCATGCAACTTGAAGCGAACTTCCCCATTGCTCACGCTGCGTGATCGAATGACGATGGAGCCATCCTTGAACCAGTATGTAGGATGTTGTCTGACGTTGTGCGGCTCGGCGATTGGCATGTCACTTGTGGGTAATAACTTTGCCTTGCTACTTGTTGTACGCCAAGATAACCAATATGTCCAGCCTGCAGCCAATGAGACAGGGATGAGTGTAAGCAGTACTCGACGGCTAGAGGTGACGTTTGCCAGGTTTTTCGTGAAACGAAGGGTTAGTGGCACATGATGATGATTGATCGACACCGCCACAACATCGTCGCAGGCTGACGGAAGCAAATCGCACTAGTACTGACACTAGTAACATGATATCAATGTACTGACGAGCCTACGTAGATCTAGGATATGCTCAGGGTCTGGAGGTGGTCCATGTTGATGCCAGGAGCTACTTGGATGTCCGCAGTGCGCAGTGCCCACGCTGTATCATGTATCAACGAAAAAACGAGCACAACACTGTCTAAGTACACGAAAGACTGGGACAAGACGTAGAGTACTAATACAACACTTTACTCAATCTTTGTATTGAATTCAACAAAACATCGCCTTGCTTTATGACTTTGTCGTACTGTGCGTTCTTGAGCGATGGCCGTGTCGTCTCCACGATACCGTGCACCTTGTCGATGGTGCAATGCAAACGCCCATTGGCGATAAACCGCGAGAGCTCACTAGAAGAAACGCTTAGACATGAATAAGGTACACGTGCAGATAATACATGCCTGTCAACAAACTCGACGCTGACACCAAATGCACCGCTAAGACTTTCAAGCGTGAGGCTGCGGTAGGACTCCAGAAGTTGGCTGTATGCCAAAATGCGCATCTCTCGTACATAGTAGCGGGTATGAGGCGAGAGGAGTCGCGAAGGTAGGAGATACGTCTGCTCAAGGGTCGCTGTAGGCATGGACACGGCATGTTAGTCATGATCAATCGCATTTGCCTATAATGTGAGGCTAGACAGGGGCCTCGGAAGTGGACTGTGGGTGCAAAGAAACGTACCGAGTGCGACAAAAAATTTTGCGTAGTGGCAGTCGTAAAGGTTGTTTAAAAGGTCTCCAAGGATTGGGATTTCGGGCAAAACGGATATGACCTCGGGTGCGGTAATGAGCTACAGGCAATTTAATCAGCAGTGGAAAACACTAGGAGAACGAACATACCCGTTTCTTGAGATCTACTCGTTTGAGGGTGAGAGCGTTAATGATAATGGTGAGAGCGACGAATTCGTTGTACGTTGTGAGTTCTGTGGCAGTGAATGTTGAAAGTGCATCGAGAAGAAGTGCGCCGCCAGCCTTGAGCTGGCGGATGGATATCATGTGGAGCCCACGGTAGACTTTTAGACGATTACGCCTATCCCAGTCACCACCCTCCTCGATGAATCTGAATGATGTCAATTCAACTAGTGGTAAAGCTTTGTGATAGCGCACCTTTCTGCTTTGGGAAGGTTCTCAGTGATGAGACCATTATCGCCGAAGAAAAATCCCAGTCGGATGAGAGTGAGCACAATATCTATCCTCGAACCAAGGCCAGGTGTTTTCTCGAGGGCAAGTTTCTGCGCTGCGACTGCGCCTTCCTTTATGTATAATAGTATTCAGTGTCTGTACGACTTAAAAGAAAGCATAGAAGAGGTGCACCTTGTCACCAATTCGAGTGAGATGATTAGCTCTGGCCTTCAAAGCGTCTGATATCTCGGACTCTCCTTCTTGCTTCTCCGCCTCTGCCAGTCTCTCGTCTAGCTTCTTGAGCTCTTCCTCATTATCTTTCTCCATCGATTCGAGCAACGCGGGATCAGACGTTAGAGCACCCGCAGAGGTTACCAACTTATAATAGGGCGCCATTTCTTCATGAATCACACATCAAGTCAATAACATTAAGATGATCTCGTTACTTACTATCTGCTTTGATTCCTTCAAGCAACTGTTTTCTTGCATTATCGTGAAGTTGCGCGAGCGTTGGTGAGATAAGAGTGAATAGGTGCTGCGGGAGGCCGAGATTTGGTATCGGAATAATTTCTTCTGCCATGGCTGTCACTGGTCAGTGTTAGGGAGCTTCCCTTGGACGCGTCAGTCTCACAAGCTCATGTTCCCACGGTGTGAAGACGCGTCACGCCCATAAACGCTTTCTACTCGTATTAACCAACACTGAATCATGACATCTACTGAAGACCTCCTCAAGCAGGCTGCAGATCTTGCGTCCTCTAACCCAAAGCGTGCAGAGGAGCTTTACAAACAAATATTGGATTCAACGGGTACGCTGAACAGTGCATGTCTTGGCTGCTGGTGCTAATCATGCTTCCAGCATCAACCTCTAATGGATCGGCAGTCAATGCTGACAAGGAACAGTCCTTGCGTGACCAAGAGTCGGCCTTGATCAAACTTGCAGAACTATATCGAGATCAAAAGTGAGCCTTGCGAAGTCCGTTGTTTTACGCAAGACTTGACTCCGGACAAGAGATGCTAGTGGCTTAGCGCAAGTCATCACACTCTCAAGATCATTCATGTCTTCAACTGCCAAGGCGAAGACTGCTAAACTGAGTGAGCGCCTTCTGTTCTTGACCTGCTATACTTGATTAATGCCTATCTTGTAGTCCGCACGCTTCTTAATTACTTCAACTCTATTCCCAACAGCCGGCAAACCCAGATTGACGTCCTGACCGATAACATTGAGTGGTCAAAGCGCGAAAAGCGCATATTCCTCAAACATAGCTTGGAAATCCGACTTGTTTCCCTGTAAGAAATGCCTCTATTTGTTACAATGACGCTGACCATTGGTACAGGCAACTTGAAGCACTGCAGTACAAGTTAGCCTTAGCACGAATCGACGCACTCTTGACAGAGTTGAAGAGGTTAGACGACAAGATGATTCTTACTGAAGTACACTTGCTCGAGAGTCGCGTCTACCGTGGCATTGGAAACCTCTCGAAGTCCAAGGTTAGTCCTTCAGGTGCCATCCGGGTGTTCTCATCATGTGCCTGACGTTCGTGAAATGCAAAGGCTGCCCTCACTTCCGCCAGGACGGCTGCAAACTCAATATATTGTCCTCCTCATCTTCAAGCAGCGCTAGACCTCCAATCCGGTGTTCTCCATGCCGAGGATAAGGATTACACTACTGCATACTCATATTTCTACGAGACTTTTGAGAACATGTCATCGCAGGACGACCCAGCAGCGCTGAACGCTCTCAAGTACATGCTTTTGTGCAAGGTCATGTTGAATATGGTGCGTTGTCACTTATTTTGACTCGCTAGTCATTCTAATATGCATCCCAGCCCGAAGATGTAACATCACTTCTCTCCATCAAGCTCGCGGTGAAATATGCTCAGCTCCGCGAGATTGAGAGCATGCGTGCCATAGCGCTTGCGCATCAGAATCGGAATTTGGCAGATTTTGAGAAGGCCCTTCGGGATTACAAACATGGCATGTTATGCTCCATTCGCACAACTTGTTGTTGACCTGTCATTGCTACACAGAACTCTCGTCTGACCCTACCATTCGCTCGCATCTTGCAGCGCTTTACGACACCCTTCTTCAGCAAAACCTGCTGCGTATCGTTGAGCCATACTCGGTGGTAGAGATCGACTACGTTGCCAAGCAGGTTGGGCAAGGACGGCAGGATGTCGAGGCTAAGTGCGCATTAATTTTTTTTACGAGAAAAGTAGCTGATGTCGTGTTTCAGGCTATCCCAAATGATCTTGGACAAGGTGTTCCATGGCGTGCTGGATCAGGGACGAGGATGCCTGATTGTATTCGACGAGCTAGAAGCCGACGTGCGTCCCTTCTTTCGACTGATCCCATCATGCTCATATCTTTTTTTCAGAACACGTATGGTGCAGCGATTGGGACGCTGGAACAAGTTAGTAAGGTCGTAGACTCGTTGTATGCCAAAGTACGTCCGTTTGTTGTTTCTGGCCGCTGGTCTATGCTTACAAATGTTGTTCAGACTGTCAAGATTGCATAGATGTAGTTTGGGTTTCCTCCCTACACGTGAAATACAATACACATATAACTAAGGAAGAACCGGCTACACTGTGAATGGTAGATATGTCCGCGCTCACTAGCCGAGCGTGTCGATGTATCGTGATAAAATGAGTACTAGTCACGGTAAAACCCGGACTCGGAATTGATCCAACATGGGCCACATGGTATCGATCCTTTGAAACTTATATATCGCAGTCAACCTTGTTCCAAACTTCAATGAACATCCTGAGTTGATCCTGAGTCCTAATTCTGAGTCTAACTCGCCGCAGTCTATCTACTCGTTGCTCCTACACTCATGTATATCATTTCATGCTCTCGAGACTCGCAATTTCAAATTGTCTAGCCCTCCTGCTCAATCGAACGAATCGTGTGCCGAGCCACTTTGCATTGAGAAATACACCGATTCTACCGTGATCAGTACAACTTCAAATCCAGGAGCAGCAACCATCACAAAACACTCCGAGACTCGTGTTTCTCCTCTGACCTTGCAATTGGCTGGCCATTTTCGCTGTTGTCTGACCATGACATTGTCTACACTTGGCACAGATCTTTCTGCCAACCCTAGTAGTCGGTGATCTCTATTCTTAGTGTTTGGTGTAATCATCCTAGCATCTATCGTGCCGAGCAGCCATCGACAATGTGGAAATGCACGTGCAGCATGACCTGGGCCTAAACGCTCAACTTCTTCTTTCCCTCTCAGCTGAACTTTATCCACAGACCCCGTATCTCTACCCTCGTCTTCCACTCCCAGTCATCCAGCCCACCACGCAGTGCATCCTCCATCCTCGTCAATTTGCTTCATCGCACTATCATGTCTGGTAGTTCAGAAAGCCGATACATCAAACTTGATGGTGAGTCACTGCATCTCTGCATTTGTTTCCTGATCCTCATGCTCTATCTACAGTCATCAGTGGAAAACATCTCAATGTCCCCTCCTGGCGCATGCCCTCTGGTATTTACGTATCCATCAATTTCGACTCCTGGAGACGCTGGGAATCGTCCATCGGTGTCTTGTCATCCGAAGAATCTGTAGTGTGGGGCGATACTGTGACTCTGTAAGTCCTTGGTAACTGCGGAGCACGATTTGACAACTGACTGACCGTCGGTTTAGATCATCAGATGCCTCACCTGTATTGTCTGTGGAGATCAGGGCGTCACATGAGGCCGATCGAATGTTAGGCAGTGGAGAGGTCATCGGTAAACTTCAAATATCCTGGGATGAGCTACTCAATCATAGAGACGAATCTTTTGGTGAGTGATTTGCTCTTCCTTCAGCCACATGTACTTACATCTCTTAGATCTATCCTTCCCGCCCGTGCGCGGCGTCCACCCATCCCTCACGCTGAAAGCTGCCGTTGCACAGGCTTGCGACGATCAGGAAGGTGCACTGCCTAATGTGAGTGACGCTGGTTCCTGCCGTTAGCTTTGCTGATGGAACGCCATCTGCAGTCCCTCGCAGACTGCGAGAGTGCTCGACAAACAGATGCAGGCCATGCACAATTTGCCGAATACATGGCGGGCGAGACCGTTTCTCACCTCCACGCTGCTGTAGAGCATTTTGAGTTGGTTCTGGACCAGTGTCCGGTCAGCCATCCTGACCATGCAGCAGCTCTCACCAACCTCGCGTTAGCCTGCCTTGAAGGCTACGCCCAAAATGATCTTCAAGACATCGATACCACCATTTCCCTCTTCCGCAACGCCCTTGCATCGCGTCCACGACACCATCCCGATCGTCCCTTATCTCTATATAATCTCTCCCGAGCGTTGATTTGGCGCCACAGCAAGAAAAGTACTGCTGCCGACATCCGCGAATCCGCCCAACTCCATCATGAGCTACTGCCTCTCTGTCCAGAGGGCACCTACCTTCGTGGCATTGTGGCAGGGGCTGGTGCCGATTATGTGATCGGCGGATGCAACGATCTTCCAACAGACGCATCCGATGAAGGCATCTGCCTTCGACGAGTCGTCCTCGACCTCTGTCCTGTGGGTCATCGATGCCGTCCGGGAGCACTTGCCATGCTTTCAAGTGCTCTCAAATCACACTTTACACAAAGCGGCAACATTGATGATTTAGACGAAAGCATACAATTTCTTCGTGAAGCCGTGTCTCTGTGCCCCGAGGGACAAACTGGCCGTGATATCTACTTGAATAACTTGGCTGTTTCACTCAGTTTCTATCGCTTCAGTCACCAAGGCAATCCTAATGACCTCGATGAGGCCATCTCTTTGCACGAAGAAGCGCTGCGCCTGCGCCCTGTTGGGCACGAATCTCGTCATTTCTCATTGGAAAACCTAGGGGGCGTCCTCGTCACCCGTTTCAACAAACGCGGTGCCAGAGATGACATCACCCGAGCTATCAGCCTCCATCGCGAGGCACTGATGTTGGGCCCACCTGGGCATCCAAGTCGTGACACCACGCTTAGCAACCTTGCCCTCGCGCTCAAGACCAGATATGACAAATTCAATGTCAGCGAGGATCTTAACGAGGCCATTGATCTGTATCGCGAATCCCTTCGGTTAGTGGGGCTTGACTATCCATCGCACCATGTATTTCTTTGCAATTTGAGCTCGGCGCTCTGCTCTAATGTTCTGAGTCGGGGAGGGTGGGTCACCCTAGGGCACGCCATCGGGTGGGCACCTATAATCAGGATAGGCACGCGGATATAGGTTTTTTGATGATACGCAAGCCAATGCTCCTGTACGTCGTTAACATTTCTACCAATTGGCTTTTGTCCTGATCACTTTCCTCTCAGTCCTCTGCAATACCTGGTGCCCACACCAAGTTTTCTGCCCTCCTTGGTAGCTTTCCCTCCCTCCGTTCCCGACACAATCAAACGATTGACGCTCGGCACCCTCTAGTACCTTCAGAGTCACGTTTGCATGCCCTTTCAATCGCCTTCGCTCTCTACCGAACATTGGCACCGATGAAATATCCGACTTCCCCAACCCTCAATGCTTTCGCGATTCGGACCACAGCTACTCCTCGCTCACCTGTTCTCCCTTTTGCCCCGCCCTCGATTCTACACCGATGAAGCAACTGAACCTCAGCGATCCCAAACGCCCTCGGAGTCACGTCCAGGTGCACTAATTGCTCGCCTGTCCTCACTCTTCCGTCTATGCTAATGACGCAATCGATCTCCAGCATTCCCCAGGGCAAGCTACTTCTCCTATTCGCAGGTCTCATTCCGTCGATGTTTCCGTGATGCGGGACAGAGAGGTGTGTCTTTCTTGCGCATAATGTAATTGCTGGGTTCAATGATTTCTGTACAGGTGATATATGTTGCTCGTCGGCCCGAAACCGCTGGTGAAATGGCCAGGCGCGTCAAGATTCCCAAACCGTGGGTTCGCGTGGTGTTTTTTTTTTTCTGCTGCGTGTCTCCTGGTACCGACGACAATCCTGGTACCAACAACACTCCTCGAAGCACATAAACAACTTTCTTCTTCTTCGCTATCTCTCTTTTCCGAGTATTGTATCACTACATTCAATACTATTTCTTGTGCGTCTTAACACCAGCACATTTCTGCGCACAAACTGGCGCACGTGGGATAACGCACAGAATACACGCCTTGACCAACCCTTGCGCAACCCTCTCGACCCCACAGGAAGCATCCACTGTCTCAGCTATCAGCCTGCCCCTCTCATTCCTGCGCGGAGTGAATCTGTGTCAGGTTGTTCGAAGTGGGGCTTGTGTGAGTGGTATATTAGTCGTTGAGAGTAGGAAAAACTGACTCGGAAGCGAAGAAAATATAGGGCAACTCAGTGTGCGACTTGGAAGATATTTCCTGAATTGCGTCGTCCCGAAACTGTCCTGTGAGTCAGGATTGAATTCCCTGGAAAACAAGCGACTAGCACTGTCCTTCGCTCGCAACAATTGGCATTAACAAGTTCGATGCACGAGTCTCACGGCAAGGAAACAAGATTGATGGTGTACATATCAAAAGAGATACAAGTGCAGGATCACGAGAATCGCAGGTGACATAGTTGTCCGGGAGCTGCAATGCTACTTGTATTAACGACCATTGGCGTGTGGAGATGTGCAGCAGAGAAACAGCACAATGTGAGCCCACCATGGGATAGGTGGTGATTGTGCAGCTGCTGTTCCTGGTGCAGGATGTGTCGCGGATGTCGAAGCGGCGCCGGCAGGCTGAGTGTGCGATGATGACGCCTGGGCTTGGGCATGCGATTGGACTTGTTGCTCGTATGCTCGTTTTGCTTTCTCGAATTGTGGGCCCCGAGCAACAACCAAAGCCTAAACAGAAATCGCTAAATCACGGCAAATGTAAACGCATCCAGGAAAGACACCTGCCTGTCCCGCACTGCAGCCACATCGACGACACGAGGACGGCTTGTACATTGTGTGAGTTCGATTTCCTCATTTGTGTGTTGAGAGCGGAAGAGTGAGGACAGTCGGGTGATGAGTACATCTGGACGTGAACTCAAAGGCGGTGTGTGATGGGATTCGGCTTCTTCGTCTATGTTGAGTTGAGATCGGTGAGAAAACGAGAAAAGGCGAGCTAGGAGCACACATGGATCTACGCGCATAGGCGTGGAGGGTTGCCGAAGTTCGTTTAATTCACCATGTTCAGGTGGAGAGCTGTGGATGAGTGCAGACAAGCAAGTAAGGAGCGCGTGTATATGGATTACCGAAGGCCTTAAGGGTTGCGGAAGTTTGGGTTCACCGTTGTCGGGTCGGAAGTGGTGGATGAGCGAGGAAAGGCGAGCGAGGAGTACATTTACAGACGAATGAGGGTGTGCACCACTCATTGAGGACTGAGAGCAGAGGTCTAGATCAGAGCTAATGGTGTCTACAATCTCCACCATGGGGGTACACCGGAACTTTCCCACGCTAGGGTTAGGGTTAGTGGTCAGGGTTTATGCTCTAACCGCATTTCTAGGGTTAGGGTTAGCGCCTTATATTCTCATTGAGTTCACTCTTAGGGTCCTTAATTTATTTTGGTTGGTTAGGGTTAGGGTTCACACCATGACATTTCAGCATGCTATGGGCCAAGGCCACAACAAGTTTATTACTAAAAAGTCTGCCAGGGCCAGCAGAGAGCAGCGCCAGTTGGTTGAGGAGAGTA
>KN835378.1:0-41689 GCA_000827255.1 Suillus luteus UH-Slu-Lm8-n1
GGTGTTTGGTGTCCTTGTGATGCAGGTGAGCAAAAGAACGCTTACAAAGCGAGCATGGTTGTCCGACTTTGAGCGCGGTTGTCTGACTTTCCATAGCGGAACTCATTTGGCTCGTAATTTTACTTACGATTAAAGTTTCTTTACACAAGCCTAATTGGTTGATAACCTCGTCATCTCCTTTCCCAATGTACCGCGTACATTGCTGCTTTCTGAGCTAGTAATATCAGCTTCTCCACTCTCCGAGCCCTTGTCTTTATCTTTCTCCGTGCATGATCCGTCGTCTGGATACAGGTTATTTCGCTCTATGTAATCAATGACAGACGCTGGGAGGAGATACTGGACCGAAAGACCCCTGCGAAAAAACAACCGTACCTTCGTCGAGGAAACATCGTTCTCGACTAGCTGAGCGATAGGGTAGATGTTGTTCCGCCAACGCGCCAAGCTGTCAATCGTTTGATCAAGGGCAGCCCCTGTGCGCTCAATAACAAACGCTCCATGGCGTCCAAGTATATTATCGAGCTAGAAATCTATACATCAGCCCGCGGCGCATGTGATTTTTGGAACCCAAGTAGTTACCCACATCATCATGAGACCAAACGCCCGGCTCAGACATGGTACTTATCAGGTCTGAACCAGCAAGGAGCATGATCTGAACATTACGGTGTCCGCCATCTCGAGTGGACACGCCACCAAGAACCGTGTTTATTTCATATTCCAGATGGTCAAGCACCACAGCTGTGCGTTGATAATTCTGCAACGCCTCCCATGAATCGACCATTAGCCATGTCGACTCCTGCTCAGTGGCGAGCGTACACATTTTTACCCTGTTTCATGGAAAATGTATCAGTATTGAAATGGTAGATGCTTTGGAAGTTTCGAGTCGGGGATAAAACTTTAGCCTTTCCGAAATCTCGGAACAAGACAGATATATCTGTGTCAGGGTGTCTTTGTAGAGAAGCGTGCCTCCTTTGGCCGTACGTCCGCTATGAAACCTTGTCGTGTGAGACTCGGTAATGATCTACGACCGTCGACAACGAACGCGAGAAACCGGCCCGGCCCGACTACTTGAACTGGAGCACCCCCTCTAGGCTCTAGGGAAAAATACAGTCCTTCTAAGTAGGACATGGGTAACTGTGCGGCCTGACACATACTATGGGAAGAAATCACAGCGGTGCACTTACCGATGATGTGCGTTGACTAGACCTGCTTTCTTGTACTCGTCGCTAACCGGGCTGAGATATCCACCAACAATCTCAAAATCGGTATTCTGCCGAATGAAATCCTTTGCAATCTCAAACATCCGAAGGTGATGGTATGTGATAGGATTAAAGGAGCCGCATGCCACCAAGACGATCGGCTGCTTGGTAGAGGCATGTAGAGTGCGACGGAGTCGATGAGAAGTCAAAGCGTAGTTTGGAGGATTGGTAAAGGCTGTCGTCTTGTGCGCAGATATTTGAGCGGCCATTGTAGTAGTGCTGGAAGGAGCACGATTGAAATGATAATATGCTTTGGTGCTGGCTGGCCAACATACCGGAAGCAACGTTCCCCCTTTCTAAAATTTACAACCCCAGTGAACACAGACTGGCACAAGCTTTGCAGTAGTGGTGATCACAGGCAAATTCTGAGACCGCATGTCATATGTTCAATCAACATGCGCAGTACGGAAACGCCAAGTTACAATTTCGGTAAAAACATACAACCTAAATCACGTGACTCTTAGGACGCGTCCGAGTCCGACTCGGAGGAGGAAATCATGACATGATCACCCAACTTACGCACCCCGCGCCATCACCCCAACTTCAATCACTGCAGCCTGACGGACTCAGGGCCAACAAAATTGAATCAAGCAGCGACCCTGGACTTGTAGTCAGTCACTGCTTGTTGCTTGCTCTGCCACAGCTGTCGAACATTTTTTGCATCTTACATCACTAGAAACTACCGTTTCGTCCACAAAGCAGGGTGATCAGTTGGCCGCCGGGAACTTAAGTTAGTACGGTAGTAAGCATGCTCATCTTCTGCCTCGACGTCGTGTGATTGTTTATGAAATCTGTTAGGGACGACGGACGGAGCCATAAATTTGCCGTCAACCTCAACTTCCCCTCTTAATCAATTATAGTATGGGTTCAACTTCTCGAGGTTATCACCGTGCTCGTTTGGTACCCTACGCACTCTCTGATCCGGATTGTAGCTTCGGTCTGGCAAAAGTTACAGCATAATCAAGAGGCTCAATGACCCTGGCACCTTCAGCATCCGGACTTTTGTCTTATAGCAAGCGTCCTTCAGGCCCAACAAGAACCCTGACACAATCAGCACCCGGAACTTTGTCTATTGCAAGCGTCCCTCAGGCCCAACGTGAAATATTGAGAACTATGGAAGACCTCGGGCAAGCGTCCATCAGGCTCAACGTAAACTTGAGATATTGCAAGGACCTAAGCGGACTACCATCAATAATAAGGTGGGACTATTTCCTTGCCCACACCATCTTGCCCATCACCCAGGTGCTTAGTACATTACCATGGTGGTCAAGTACCGCCAAGTCCGCGTCCGCGCCCGCGCGCAACGTACCCTTCTTGTTCTCAATGTCAAGGCACCTAGGATATTGTATCAAGGAATGACCTGCTGCAACGATTTTTTGCTTACCTCGCAGGATTGTAAGTTGCACATTTGATAGCTTGACCGATAGAGCAACCCGTGAAGCGCACGAAGTTCCGTACGCATTTATCGAGGGTAACCACGCTGAAGTTCGGCTATTAATGTGCAAAACAAGTATGTAGTATAAGCAAACCTTCCGGCAAGGGTAGTGGTGCCATCTAGGTAAAGCTTATCGCCCTCCTTGTAGAATCGAAGGCCATCGCGCCAATCGTGAACACCATCTTGCAGGTGCGGATCCAGAATCTTCATGGCTGTGGGAACGTCAGTAAAACGATTCTGTGAAACAATGGCGCATACCATCAGTAATCAAGATACACCCCTCTGGATGAGCGCTATACGCTAGCTACCAAAAATATATCAAATACAATCCAGATGCATATCAACAATAAGAACCTACTCTCACGGAGTTGGGATGAGAATGAATCCCATCCACGATAATCTCGTAGAATGGTCGATCGAATGGTATAGTCGTCACATCTTTATTTAGCTCACTTTCGCTTAACTGCCTACTCCCCAGGGGAATAGCGGTGATAGCGGCAGAGCCCGGCCTCGCAATCGACTTGCCTGTGGGAAGACGAGACTTCTGGTGAGCTTGTTCCGCAAGGAGCATGGGTGTCTGAGGGGGTGTCTTGATCTCATCGAATGCTTCCGATATGTGATCAATTGAAGCCTCCTTGGTGATTGGAAGCGAAGGAATCGAGGCATTGAGGGCGCTGATGATAGCAGAAGGGAATGGCAAGAAATTTGAAGAAGTCGAAGGAGATAGATAAGGAGAAGCGCCAAGTAAACCAATGATAGACGGGTCGCGATGGTGAAGCTGTGGCATTGCATTGAAGAGATGCGTAATGCATCTCGCACCATTCCGTACTGCTGCAGTTGCAATATCCGTCGTAGCCATGCTATCTTTGTTAGGAGTGATTGGGCACAGTCATTGTCAATAGGAGCATACCTATGTCCAATATTGAAACAGATTCCACGCTTGCTGGCTTCGTTGATAGCCTCCATGACGCCCTCGACCTCGGGCGCAGCTGTTATCATGCGCACACCCACAGTATTGTGGACGGTGTCACCTGACATGAGCCAGTCTTCCGCTTCTGCTAGGTTCTCTGGACTGTAAATAGACTCAAAAGTTTCGAACCCCTTTGAGGCAGGTATGATTAACGCAGGTGAATGGGCGCCTCGTTTGGACATCTGCAGAAATGGCCCCTCGGCATGCCACCCGAGGAGGTGTGCTGCATGTGGAGGTGACCATGGACGAAGCAAGTTGAGAAGCTTCGGGTAAAGAGCCTGTTCTTGAGTCTGTAATAGTGTGGCATGTGTTATACTAGTGAAAGACCCAAGAACCGCACGCTTACAATGATCGTGGGGACCAAGCTGATAATAAACAAAGAAATAAGGTGGAGTTGGGGTAGCTAGAAAGATTGACAACTCACGCAGTGACACCTGTCTCGACAATTCTCTCTGCGACCAACTTCAACCCATCTCGATAGATTTGGTCGTCGCCTTCGTAGACAGAGAAGTCGAAACCAAAGCCTCCGTTGATCTGAATGTCAATAAAGCCTGGACTGTTCAAAGCGATATTTAGTTGTTGCTTAGCAGGAGTCAAAAATACGTAACAAGGGGCGTCGCCGCGTAGGTTAAACCAGTTCCAGGGTTTTGGCAGTCGCTTTCAAGTTTAGGACATTCACCTCAAGATGTTTCCCCCAAGATCAATTATCACATTTGGACGCTCCTTGCGCAGGAAAAAGGTTCGCTGGACACATTTAGTTGTTGAATTTGACTCAGAAACGTCTATAGCCTGGGCAAGGTGACCCACCTGTGCGTCTAGAATGACACCACGTCGCTCATCAATCCACAAATCCTTCTCAATTAAAGAACCGTCTTCCTGGGGGAGGAAGCAATTTGTGAAGCAGATAAGGTCATTCGACGTTGTCGCTGCCATAGCAGATGACCGTGATTGTGCAAGAGGGGGACTAAGTACTAACAGCTGGTACTACCTCGCTAGAAATACTGAAGGGCACATTACTGGACAGGCCAAATCGCCGATGGTTCGTACCATGTCATGTGGATCACTATCTCTAGCGCCCATCGTTTGACGTGAGTTCCACATAGTTTCCAAGCGTGGCAAAGCTTCAACCTCGAGCAATTATTTTGATAGGCCACTATCTTTGCAACGAAGCTGGTAGCGCACGGACGGTCGACGACTTCTCAACACAAGACAGTTAACCAATGAACCACAGAGACACCAGAGCACCAACGAATATGTTCGAGCTTACTGTTTCTGCAATTTGACACTTTTTATGACTATTGTTCTAGTCCAGGTTTCCTCGGAAATGGGACATGATGGCGGCCCGGTGGTCCTGGGTAGAGAATGCACCCTATCGCACGTGTAGCTGATACACCCGACTAGAATGGGTAGCACCAAACGCGAAGCTGTGCGTTGCAACGGCAGAAGACCACTGCTATTGGCATCCGACTCCAATCCGACTCGCCAACCAAATCTGGTTGTACACTGCAATTCTGCGATCATTTCTTCTATGAGCCCATTCTCTGTGGCAAACTCAAACTTTCTCATAGAATTGGCAACTCCCTCCTCTATCTCGGTCATCAGGAAACCGCGATTTCCATAGTCTTGCCGTCCATTCTATCCAGCATGCCGACCAACACAAAAGTTTCCTCGACTTCGGCTCTGGAAACCCTCCCAAACGAACTGCTCTTGCAGATCATCTCCGAAGTCGTTCTATCCTCCCACCACAGATCAAGGCGATCTCCCTTCGTTGCTGGCACCACCAAAACGGGTTGGAATGGACTCATGAGAGCAGAGCAGGTATCTGGTATCCACGCTGTGACTCTGACCTCCCACCACCTCCATAATCTTGCAAACACTGTGCTGTATCGCACTGTAGTTCTTGATAAGGAGAAGGATGTTTTTTTGTTTCGAAGAACTGTCAATGATGTCCGAAAAGCGAGTAGACTTGAAAGAACCGGAGAGGTGGCCATTACTTTGGCCTTTCTGCGAAATGCTGTGAAACGCCTTGCGATCACACATGCCATGCACATCGATGTCGCAGGAGTTACGCTGCGAAAGCCAGGTGCTAAAGTGTCCAACAGTGACATCGCCACCATCATCGCTGCATGCTCTGGAGCGCACATAATAACAATACCTTATCAGTGGGCACACGTCCTGCGCGACATCGGGAAAACTGTAGAGGGTTTAGAGGGAAGGGAGACGCCTGGAAACTTCAACGTCACAGAGCTTGTCCTCAGTTCCTATGTCGACCTCGCCAAAACATGCTATACGATCTGTCCAATTACTCAATGGCAGCCCTCGGCACCATCCACACCTATCCATTCCCTCCCAGCAACTCCGAGTACCACGCGTCCTTCAACCCCAAATCCCGCTATGCAACGTGACTTCGCTAGTGGTCCTAGTTATTTATCACCCATGTTCCACCACGTTACCCACCTTCGCATTGCGGAACCAGCTTACGCATGGTTTTCGCCGCTTGCAATTCTAGATGTTTTCCCATCATTAACGCACATCGCACTCCCCCGTCGTGCGCACGCAAACACAGAGAACGACGAACTGTTCATTGGGGACGTGAAAGCTATTTTGCAGGAACCAAGGATGCGGATGGTCGTCATATCCATTTTCTCGCAGATTGGAGTCGGAGCAGATAAGGAACAAGTTATCAATCGCGATACAGGTGGCACGCTAGACATCAAGGACAGCACCATTTGGCTCGCTGCGGAAGAGCTGAGAAAGGGGGACAGGCGTCTGTTTGTTGTTGATGGACACTCGGGTAGTTGGAGAAAAGATTGGCAGGGACCAGCAGTGGTGGCGAGCCCCAGTGGCCCCGAAAATTGGTGGAGGAAAGTGTTGAGCGCATAGATAGGGTCAGTGCAAATTCGCGAGACTCCGTACAGATTTTTCATATGGTATGAACATAGAATAATGCATGCAATGCATAGAGAACCTAGCTGCAAAGCCCAAGACCCCCAACATAGCAAGCGAGGGCTCGGCAGGGCAACACGCAGCGCGCGCTTTAGGTCAAAAATGTGACATCGTGCTTGCCAAGCCATACACAAGGAAATCCACCATGTGCCTTGAGCTGATGCGAAAAGCAGAACCACCAGCTGAGCCGAGATTCCCGCATGGAAATATAAGTAACTTACCAGCATCTTGAACTTGTCACGGAAGTTTGGATTCGGAATGGACTGTCATGATGGATGAGGACGTCGATGAATGATACTCACCTGAGGCCCCGAACTATCTTCAAGGGGTAGACGAGAGAATTTGCAGCGAAAGAGAGAGCGAGCACTGCTACATCATAGTACGCGCCGTGGACTGAGACAACACGTGACGGCAACTTTTGAAGGCCTGTGAACGCTATTGCCAGCGCCGAGTTGCGCCTGACATGGACACGCCAGGTTTCAGGATATCGAAGCCATTGAGATATCTGTGGATTTGCGACTACGATGGCCGGGAGCATGACCTATGTCACTTCCATTCAACGCCTCGTAGTCGTGTTCGAGGGTCGCCCCCCCATCTCACCAACTGTCACCAGGTATTTTCAAGGCAAACTAGGCAGACATGGCCAGCTGTCGCATACGACTCTTCGTTCAACTGGATGTGGCCAGACGGTATGACCACCTCGTCACGTTGTCGCTCCTGTCTTTCCCTGCCGCATACATGGTACCAATTTGTGGGTAAAGCTTGCGGCAGTGATGAGTAAAGACCTGAACCAGCATATATAGACGCCTGCGCATGCGTCGTGGGTATCACCTGCGGTCACATAGGCTAGTTGCAGCTTCAAAAATCCAATGGCATCGTGGCAATCCGAAGATGTAGGAACTCCACCGCGGGGCCCATCTGGGCATATTTTTGTATGCCATCACGACATCAATGCATCAAATCTTGTCTCCCAAGAGCGAAACGTTTGGATGCTGGCCACAACCAGAGGGAATCCCTGCTCCAACGCCGGTAAGTAACAAGATGCCTAATCTTCTGAAAAGAATTCTCGATTACATCACAATCCAAGAACAGCGGAACCGTTTTATGTAAATTTGCACCGCTTGCCATCGAACGCCGCGACGACTCTTTTGTAAGTGACTCGGAATCGGATCAATGAGACCTCCACGGTATAGCTTTTGCCCAGGGTCATTCTTGGCGTTTTTGTGGCATGCCCAGCTTAAATGCCATTACTGTGGCTATCCTTAAACCCCCAACCTATTTTGTGTCCTCACGACTGCACTGAACACCATAATGACTTCACGACGGGCCCATACGACTGAAGGTGAGGATTTTCATCGGCTTCACACGAATTGATTTACTCAAAATGTCTTCATGGACGAGCAGAATCAGTTCAACCAAGTAGCCTCCGATTACCAACTCGTGCCCGCACAGAAACGTCCGGTGTGCTCAGGCGACTGGGGCTTGGCGGGCATCCAGAGGAAGAGGATCCCGGGTTTGATGTTATCCCTCCTCCCAGAAAACGTATGTCACAGTGCCTCGGATGGAAGAGTTCTCAGTGCTGACTTTCCGTGCAGGCACGCAGAAGGATCAAGATAAGGATGATGAAGAGGCTCGTAAGCGGGCAATGAGAAACCTAGTGAACTCGTGGCAGGAACGACTGCAGCTCATCAGTGTAATTGTGAGGTCATGGCTTACTAGGTGACTGACATTCATCTGATGAACAACTTCCGTGGGCATTGCACAGACAACATTCTTTGCATCCATAGAAGCAGGGATGTTGGTGCCAGTGAATACTTCTCCAAACGTAGTCGACGCCTCACCAGCTCTCCTCAAAGCTGCGAATGCAGGATTTTTGGGTGCATTGATCATGCACGTTAACGCAGGTAAGTTGATGGGTGTTATTGCAAGGGCATGGGTTGATGACTTATTCGGGCGCATCATGTTAATTGTGCAGCTGTCCTATCATTCCTTGCAGCCTTCCTTTTGATCCGATATAAACTGAAAGAAGCCTCAAATGAAGAGTTATTCGCAGAAGGCAGAGCTAAAGGATTTCAAATTACAGCGTCTCCGGTGAATGGTTCATTCCAAGTCCATGACATCGAGAGAGATGCCCAAGACGATGACGACCTGAAGAATTCGTCACAGATGGATAACAAGACGGACACCAAATACAACCCCCCAGTGCTGCAGCGGAGGGGATCAAATCCTGCAGAGCCTCCTATATTTGCCAGGGACCCACACTTGGAGCAGGTTGGCTTTTGGAGTCCTACGATTTCATCACATCTGCTAAGTCGCGTGCACTCCCTGTGCATTTTCCTCGCTGGGATTGGGTTTGTACTCGCAATCATGGGTATCATAACGTATGCATGGGCGCTGCAACCAAAGGAGGTCAGCGTTTTTGTAAGTGTGTGCTTCGGGGGTGCTGTCCTCGCCCTGGGGGCGCTTTTCCTACCTGATAATGATCCCTAAGAGTTGAGCACAACTCATCGCTACTCATTTCATTTCTTGAACTTTGCTTCCCTCATAAACTTACACTTTTCGTGTCATATTCATAATCCTCATAGTACGTTTCTTGCATACATGCTATCAAGTGTCTCGCAATAAGGTTTTCTAATGAACGTTGTTCAGCAAGTGAGTCGCGAGTGGGGTGCTATAGCTTATTGTTCACCTTTGACGCCATACCGGCACTGGATGTACACGATGTGCCATCATGAGCCTGCAACTCGGCCGAGACGGATCTTGAACCCGATTCGCCCTAAGGGTACCTTTATTAATGTCTTAAAAGTTATATCTGCAGTTTCTTGAACTCCGAAACATTTTACGTCTGCAACCGTAGCTTAACGAGTCACAAATCACAACAGACGAGTTATACAACGTTTGTCCTATCACACGTTGGCCTTCACTCCAAATCCAAAGTTGCAGAGCACTAGCGCATCAAAATCTGTGTCGTGACGTATCTTTGCTCAACCCAGGAGACACTGCAGACCAGGAAGTACATGGTCAATTGTTACAATGGTCATCCAGTATGAGAGGAACACTCTCTGCATCAGGTTGACCGAATCTGTCGTCTTCCTGCGCACTTCCGATCCGACTGGCCGGCATCAGAACCAGGAAATTGCAGCGCCTGCAATGGTTCGCGGATTGCTCACCCTGAACATCGTGAAACCCACTCGCATCTCCAGCATCGAGATTGAGCTGCAGGGGAAAGCTACAACTTCGTTGTTTGAAGGTACGCGGACCTCAATTTGGTAGAAAGTTGACAATATTCTTCATGCTCACGTACTAGGGGTTGGTGCACGCCGCATAGAGGTGACAGAGCAGCACAAGGCGTTTTCTGCATCTACGGTCTTCTTCCAAGCGGAATTGTCGCCGTCTACCCGACGTACCGCTTCAGTTGGCCCTGGTCTCCCGGGCTATGACCACGCTCATGAAGAAGTTCCTCACCCCGGAGAGTACAGGTCTGTTCCACCACCACTACACATCCCGCATCCCAATGGCCTTCCGAGTCCCACATTCTATACCAGGAGCGCTAGCATGGATCCGCGTCAACTGTCTTCCTCGAGTAGGCGCTCTTTCAGTGACAACACCTTTCTGCAACACGACACTTCTGCACCTCACCACCAAGACACTGTCCATTTTTGTCCCACTCCCCCTTATAGCCCACCCTTGAACTCCCCTTCGTTTATTGTAGATCACCGATCGCCCTCACACTCACACTCGGGATCGATTGCTCAATCTTCCACTCACCCCAAACCAGAAGACAGTCCAGCCCAGACGCTCGAAGACCTTCGGCGAGCGCTCATGAATAATATGGAAGCTGGCCAACCGAGTATGTCATTTTATAATTGCTTGTGATCGCTCATGTTTATGCATCTTACAGGTTTAGGTCATCGTGGCTCCACTGTTGGATCTTCTGCATCAAGCACACACTCACACCGCGATCTCTCCCTCTCCCGTCGACCAAGTATTGAAGATATCTCTGAAAACGAGCAGTTGTCTGGACAGTTATCCCGATTCGGTTCCCGCACGCGTACATCTCCTGTAGAGTCGCAGAGTCCAACGCAGATTCCAGGCGTTGTCTCAAATACTACAGCAGCACACGAGGATCGTGGGAGAAAGCATGCCCGGTTTTCGTTCCATACTGTCGCCAATGTGATCGACACGATGGTTGAGCGCGTGAGGTCGCGTTCGCCGCGTGCTGAATCCCAGAGGAGAAGCAAGAGTATAAATGGTGATGGTGAGCGAGGGAGGACGTTGGACAGGGGAAAGGGGAAGCTGCCGGAGTTGCCCTTGCATGAGAATAAACATCATTCTGCTTTGGGAAAAGTAGGAGAACTTTTTGGGCTGGAGGAAGAACATAAAGAAGTGGGGGAGGGTTGGAAGGAATTCAAGAAAGGTGGGTATTGACATATATCGCTTCTTGTGGGGTGCGTGCTTACTCTCGCTCTTAGGAACATATACCTATCCCATCTCATTTACTATACCCAACAACTCACCTCCCACCATCGAATGCGATTACGGATCTATGATTTGGAAACTGAAGGCCGAAGTACATCGACCTGGTGCGTTCACACCAAAGCTGACTGCACAACACGAAGTCCTTGTAGTGTCAGCACCTTGTGAAGAAGATACCGAAGACTCGGAAAACATCATCATCGAGCGTCAGTGGGAGTCGCAGTTGCAGTATCTGATAACAATATCGGGACGCAGATTTCCCACTGGCGGCACCATCCCCATTGATCTCACGATTATCCCTTTCACGAAAGCCAAGGTGCATCGAATATCTGCCTACATTGATGGTGAGTAGTTGTAGTTGTGCTTGCCTACTATGGAGCCTGAATTGTGCAGAACGAATTGAGTACCATACCCAAACGAGGCGGAATGTGCGCTCACAGCTGGCACATCGAATACCTTTGCTATCACTTGAAAATGAGGTTGAGGGCGAGAGCCACCCGTTACTCCCTCTCATCTCCGATGACCCGGAGGCATTTCGAAAATCACCTCTTTACCGACTCTTAAACACTAATGACGACGAGAACGAGATGGCCATGGTTGTCATGGGTCCAGGGCCATGGACATTCCACCACGCACTGCAGCTTCCTCGACACTGCTCCCTCATTCATTTCTCCAATCGGAACAGAAAGAGCAACGTTACTGTCAATCACATACTCAAGATTTCCATTCGTGTAGAGCGTGGCGATGACGAGGCGACGGACCCGCTGACAAGGAAGCCGAAGCTATTTGACATCCTCGTGCAAATGCCTGTGCGCATCTTATCTGTAAGTTCTTTGCGTGTATTCAATTTCAGTACACCTTTTTGAGTAACTCGTGTCTCCAGTGTCACTGTACCCCAGCGTGGACATCTCTACCCAGGTACTACGAGGTACTAGAACGCGAGTTTGACAGCAGACGTGTATCCTGTCCATGTGACATCCAGGCTGCGCGCAGCGCTTCGAACGATAGCGATTTGCACACGCCTGTCTCATTGAGCCGCGTAGTCTCGATTGACTCCACCGTGTCGTCTGCAGAGAATCACTTGCCGGCGGAGCACAGCGGGACGCTCGTGCAAACGCTTGTGGGGCGAAGCACGCAGTATGAACGGCTAATGTCGGGAATGGAGAGCGAGGCAGGTGAGGCGCCCCCGGCGTATGAGAGTCTTGGTAATGCGTTTCGGTCTCAGAGGGGGCGTTTGTATTATGCTTGACAGGGGTCTCAATTTTTGTTGATGGGGAATTATTGGTTATATTTATGAAAGGGTATAATGTTGGGCTCTGGTACCGGTAATTGTTTGATCAGCAGCATGCATGCTACATAGTTGGCTTTAAGTTACTAGTAGGAGTAATACTTGGGAATTTGCTGAAGCCTCTCCAGTTGTGCCACCCCTTGAGGCCTGTCACCAGTCTACTTGACAACGGCATTCACCGTACGTGTCTTTTCGTAATTGCAAATAATTTTTCCGGCTTGTCTCAAGCCATGATCACACCTGCGACGCACTCCTGCGGCACTCCCAAGTGAAAGTTCTGCACAGAAACATATTATGCTACAGAGTGCTACGAAGCACTCTGCAGCCCTTTGTAACACTCTGTAGCACAATCCACCTCGCTGATCAGCACTCAGTATTAGCAAGGGATGCCAATTGGTCTGGCGCCAAGTCGGTTAGCTGCTGGGAGCATGGCAGCGGCTGGAGCAAACAGGACTGGTCCCTGGATTGCCACGATGGTAGGAAACTAGTAGCATTGCGGTCGCCCTAACCAGGAATGAGCAGTTGTGCAGCACAAAGTTTACTCATACCTTAGACCTTGACATGGTAATTCATCCTGTTTGACATGTGAGCTTGAGGTTTTTCTTCACCGTTTAACTCTGATTAATAATCTCACGACGTTATTGTCCGGACTCGCCCTGCAGACTCATGATCCAGCATTATTATTGTCCTGGCCCTTGGGCATGCATGGGTTACCGCAGAATCAACTCTTGGTTCAACTCACATGTTTGATATAACAGTAACCGAACAATTCTGGTCTAACTTTTGGCAATGGTCAGCCTGCTTAAGCCCATTAGGCGGCCGCGGGCCCGCGTTTGGTACATTCGAACACATGATGCAGAGCATTCAGAATAGGAAGTATCACGCTTCACTCCTTGTTCCTCCTCATCATGTGAAGGTGCCATTGACTCCGCCAACCTCACTTTCACAGCAAAGCCTGAAAAAGGATCCACTTGGAGCCGAGTCCAGTATTAGCTTGTCGGGGGTATCGCGATCGATTGATTCATCGGTGAAAATATGGCTGATGCGATATTCTTAGGCATCAACGTACATATGGGTCCTTGGTAGAGTAGCGACTGCCCGCATGGTGGTCTTGTTATCTCTATCTGGCATTGTGTGGGTTTCGAGCGCCGTTTTGCCCCGATCGATGCTATAAATCGCCGACAGGCTTTCTCGGTGAGGCGCGAGAGATCATCAATATGCGCCTACTCCCATCCTTTGTGGCTCTTGCTCTCGGACTGTTGGTTTCTGCCGACCCGCTCTTGTCGCCTTACCGCGTTCATGAGAGACGCGGCCATATTCCCGTTGGATGGTCATACGACCGAAAGCACGATAGCACGGCTGCCATTCCTCTGCGGTTTGCTCTGAAGCAGAATAACATTGACGCGATTGGTGACTACTTGATGGCAGTGTCTCAACCAGAGTCTGAGGGATATGGCAAACATTGGTCTGCCGGAGAAGTTTTCAGAAAGTTTTCGCCTAGTACCGAAAGTATTGGAGCTGTCCTTGCCTGGCTCGAAGAGAACGGTTTTGATTCCTCCCGTGCCAAGCTTACTCGCAACAGAGGTTGGATCGAGGTCCAAGCCACTGTAGAGGAGGCTGAGCGTCTCCTGCAGACTGAATACCACGTGTACGGTCACGAAACCGGCCAAGAGCATGTTGGTGAGCAGTATTCTCCATCTTCTGATTTCGCGAACTTTACCGGTTGTGTAGCGTGCGATTCATACCACTTACCTGAGCATGTTCAGTCCCATGTCGACTTCGTAACCCCTACTGTACATTTCGACGCTAAAATCTCGAAGCGCTCCGGCTCTGGTTCCCCCGACGGGACCGCACGCTCTGTTGGACAACCAGGACATGGCACTTCCCCAAAGACTACTGGAGAGATCCAGACCCTACTAAATCAACTCGAAAGTTGTGATAAACAAATAACCCCAATTTGTTTGAGGGCTCTGTATGGATTGGTGTACGAGCCGCTGGCAGCCAGCAAGAACAGCTATGGGATCGGTAAGTTACCCAACGTGACATTGAGCGCACAAAGTTAACTCGGCAGATAGTGGAGTACACCCCACAGGCCTACCTGCAAAGTGACCTGGATATGTTCCATAGCAATTTCTCCCAAGGCCTTGTTGGAGTTGCACCCGAGATGGTTTCAATAGATGGAGGTCCGTTAAATTGACAGCTTTTGGAATTCTGATAGTTATCCTTTCACCAGGCTATGCACAAACTCAATACACCGGCTTCGAGTACAATGGTGAATCTGATCTTGACCTTGAGTACGCGATGAACCTCGTCACCGCTGCACAACCAATCACCTTGTATCAGGCTGGAGACATGGTAGAGGGTGAGTGCCTTCACGTAGCATTGGAGCATTGCTGAGAATGTCTAAAGGTGCCTCTTTCAACAACTTCCTTGACGCAATCGATGGCACCTACTGCACCTTTGAGGGAGGAGATGATCCAACTCAAGACGCCATTTACCCTGACCCATACGGCGGAGGCTACGAGGGCCCTGAAGATTGCGGCACTGCAAAGCCTACTAATGTTATCTCGACATCTTATTCGTACAACGAAGCTGATCTGACGCCCTTCTATACTGCCCGCCAATGCGCGGAGTATGCTAAACTCGGCTTGATGGGTGTTACTGTCCTCTACAGCTCTGGTGACTATGGAGTTGCTGGAAATGGTGGCTACTGTCTGACACCTAACGGTGAGTATTCTTAGCATGCTTGTGGCGAGACGTTAATGTTCTTTGTAGGAACTTATTCCCTGAACGGCACGATCTTCAACCCCAGTTTCCCAGGAACTTGCCCCTACATCACATCTGTTGGCGCTACTCAGGTCAACCCTGGTTCGACAGTCTATGATCCGGAAGGGGCCTGTGAACAAGTCATCTATTCTGGAGGTGGCTTCAGCAACTACTTTGCGATGCCTGATTACCAGAAGACAGCGGTCGAGTACTATTTGACAAATTACTACCCTCAATATCCTCCCAATATCTGGAACGCCTCAGGAACGGTGCGTGCTGCTCAAGTAGTGTAAAAGACAGCATCTGATCTCGATCTCCTGTTGCAGTCCCGTGGCTTCCCTGACATCGCTGCAAATGGAGCCGTAAGCCCCCGTCACTGAAGTTCTACCAGCTGATGTTAACAGTTTACAGAACTACGTTGTTGCTATCGATGGTACATTTAATTTGGTTTATGGAACATCCTGCTCTTCCCCAGTCAGTGGAGCCATCTTGACGATGGTCAACGATGCCCGCCTGGCAGTTGGAAAGAGTCCGATAGGATTTATCAATCCAACTGTAAGTGTCTGTCTCGAATCATGGTTGCCTTTTTCTTACCAATAATCGCAATGAAGATCTACTCGTCTAGCTTTGCTGGCGTTTTCAACGATATCACTATGGGCGGAAATCAAGGATGCGGCACTGCTGGGTACACTGCCGTTCCTGGCTGGGACCCAGTTACCGGACTGGGAACCCCCAATTTCCCGAAACTTATTGCGAAGTGGTTACTTCTTCCGTAGACTTTGACCTGGACATTTTGGAATAAAGTCAATGCTGCGTAGTGTACATTGTAAGCCAGTCCTAGACTGGATGACGCCATGTAGAAGTTAGAAACATCTTGCTTCTCATTGGCGCCTTTGGCTGCAATCATATGGATGCAAGATATCACCGTGGTGAACACCAAATTATCAAGAGTCAGGTGAAGAGCCTTTGATAGAGCGGATGGAGCTAGGCGGTGCTTTGCACTGGCTGGACATTGCGACAGCTATCCGAGGTATTTCTGGAGGTGCAACGAAGGTACCGTCGCGAAAGAGTTCAACCATCAAAGTCATTTTCACAATACTGCTGCTTGGAGCCGCAGGAGTAAATCTAACCAGCTCGATGGTCAGATACCGGTAATTCGGATTTGGATGATAGATTCGAAAGAAATGTAGTCGGCGCCAGTCTGCATGGAGTTCCGCCCATGGTTAAGCTTGTGAAGCAGCCGTGTGTAGTACCCTATAGTACCTCGACGGAAAATGTAGTTAATAAAGCCTGTCGTAGGTATAGGAGAAATGCGAGTGGCCAGAGGTTGCGGCTGTTGATTCGATCTACAAGGACAAACAGGTCGGACGGCATTGATAAACTCACCTGCGCTCGTTGCAGCGGTACGTGGGGTCTGAAAGCGCCTATATACCTAGAAGAACATTTGGTAAAATGTTTGGAACGAATGGCACACATGTACTGGCTGACAGGTAGAGTCTGCTGTTCTCGGGTGCAGATAGCGAATGTCAACATCATCCCGGTGTCGGCCAGTGCTAGTTCTGGCTGGAATGAGCATGATGCGACGCGTGTGTCGAGCGTCGAGCTGGCAATATCGTTACTGCGCCAAGGCGATTCAGATCATAAGCAGAGATGAGCGCCGACTATCTGTGATTTGAATAGAGTACTTTGGGCCAAGAATAAATTAGAAAGGGGCTCTATGCGTGAATAAGAATGTAGAAAGAAAACCTTGGTGATCTCCTCGCCCAACAACAGGGTGAAGACGAGACGAGGCGCGAATTACGTGATTTAAGTGAATGTCGAGTTAGGTTGTAACGATATGGAAAACTTTTTCAGTAGCTAGCCAATGGATCTGGTTCCTTCCATCCCTTTCCTAATGGAATCGAGGACATCGAGATTTGCCTTTCGCTGCTCTTCTATCGGCCCATCTAGCGCATGCTCCCACCACCTCTCGTCTTCAGGTACATCGCGCCAGCCACCTTTTAGAAATTTGGCAAACGTGGGCATACTGCCTGATGGAGCGACGCGCAATGCTTGGGCCTTCGTCCAGTGAGGGGGAGGGTTCGTCGAGGAGTACGGTGCGGCAGAAGCAGTACTGGGCGGCTTCGAGAAACCTTCGCATGGGAGAACAACCCCAGGAGGCACTGTAATGCGGCCGTACTTGAAGCAAATGTGAGAGATCGCCACACAGTGAAGTATGGCACCGTCGGGTTCAGGTATTTTTGACTGTGCAGTAGCCATGGCTTTCATTGCCTTTGCGGTTTGTTCGGCTTGAAGGTTGGAGTCCACCTCAGTCGCATCGCCAGGGGTTGCGGGTGTGGCCAAACCTTCTGCAGGCGTGCTCAGCAAAATCCGAGGAAAGTCGCTTGATGTCGTCGGTGTCTTTGACGGTCCGGCACTATCGTTATTAGTCCCCAGTTGCTGACCTGATCCGTCTACATGCAATTTATGGATGGCATCACTTTGTCTGTGCTTTGGATAAGAGACGTAGCGAGCAATGACGAACAACTTTTCCATGTTAGATAATTTCCTGTGTATGTAACAAAAGCGTCAAGAGCTCACCCATTTATGATCCCATGCCCCGATGGAAAGTCTTATCTTGTAGCTCCTCAAGAACGGTATTTCTCGAATGAAATGAAAGTGAGTAGCTACATGTGTAATGAATATTGGTTGGAAATCATGTGGAATGACGCACAGCCCAGAGCCATCCACCCACCACTCCTTGCGAACGCAGGGAAGGCTTTCAGAGCTAGTTTCAAGCGGGCTGCATCGAGAACCTGAACAAAGAAGGTTGTCATTATTGCGCTGTTTAGATGGCCGAGTATACTGAGCCCCTACCTTCGCATAACTGGAATTACTGAGGTGTCCATTGTAATCGGCGTCGTCAACACCTAATGTCAGGTGAGTTTACATCTCGCGAGAACTTCAATTAAAACGCACTCGTCCAGCCGTGATGAACGGCCACAAGCTCGAAAGGATTTGCGCCAATTGGACATAAACCTTCGCCCCAGTCGGCAAGGATCTTTGCCCTAGCCTCTTTGGGCTTGAACAGGATGCGAAGTCGTAGGAGGTAGTACTGGAGACGAAGTTGCAGGACTGGCAGGAACACGCGAACTCAAAGAAGCCATTGCGTTTGGTGGACATCACTGGTAAAAATGAATGCGTACTCACTGTGCCAGGCAAAGGGTAGAGACCGGAAATTAATCAATAGCACGACGAAGAAGACATATTTGAAGGCCGACAGCACTGACATCATCGTCGGTTGGCTGCGCTGTAACTTCTGCAAGTTGAAAATTGATGGTATCCTGGTGGCCAGAAGGCGTAAACTTTCGCGAGATTGCTGACCCAACATTGTGTCCGAGTTCAATGTCAAAAAGTGAGTTGAAGTAATGGTGATTGAATAACACGTTCAATGGGACTGCCAGCAATTGAACTGGGGTGATAACTAGGAGTCACAACTAAAACCCAACTCCAGGTTTGTGTTGCATATGATACTTTTTAGAAGTTACCGGTCGGTGACTCCAACAAAGTTGATGAATCCAATGCACGTGCAGCATAGCCGAGGCTCGGCATTTCGCTTCTGTCGCGACCACGGTTCCCCAGCACGACTGGGTGAGAACTTGTAAGGGTTTTCTACGCAACCGACGCACGATGTCATCTACATGCAAAAGTCTGCCTTCTAAAAGCTCCTTCACAAAGCGTTCCTGGCAAGGCAAAATATCCGTTGAACAATACTATGCGCGACTGGTCACCTCAGGAAACCTATGATTGACCATTTTCAACTTTGAAATCACGCAAGATCGGTAACTGCAGGCCTGGCAGTCTGCATACTTCAGGCGCGCATGAAATCTCCATTGCCAAAGAAACGCTGGGTAAATGGTAAGTCCCTGACTCCCACATTAGTACCTGGGGGAGGGCTTTGTCCAACACAAACGCGATTTCCACGCGTCAATCCGTGTGCAAAGTTGTGCCCATTCTCCCGACTTTCTCCCCAACCTTGGGCATAATTGTCCTGATTTATTTTCAAGTCAGTTTATCCATCATGACAAGTTCTCACGTGCTCACTTCGATGTGATGCATTGCACCACTGACAGAAAATGCTCCATGTCCGCATCTTGCATAATGCTGTCTTTCCCAATTTTCATCTCGATGAAGTTCGATACACTTGGTTCGCCAGAGGCGCTCGGTTTGTGTGCTGTGCTGCGCTGGGTTCGGTAGAGCCGCTCAAAAAAATTATCAAATGCGCAGACAGCCACAGTATCGACTATGCATCATGTTGTGATGCCTTCCAATGTAGTGCGCGAGAGGGTGCCAATTTGATAGTCTAAACATGTTATTCGCATCAGTATGCAATAAAGGCCGTAAACCCTAAATATCGTGCTTGCTCCCCGTCATGCAATGTGTCTTTTCACTGCTGTTTTGACGCTAGAACAAGATTCTTGCTCAAATAAAGTTCATAGTAATCCGACCGGTCGGGCTTGGTTGCTGGGGTGCAACTATCAATGGCCCACTATATCACCTTTTTGACACGCCGCTGTGAGTTGACCATGAATGAATGGTCAGCGCTCGAGATAAGACAAGCTCTAAGATTGCCAGCGTACCACCAACCTCGGCCCGAGCGAGGTGTTCACCCATGACACGTTTGAGAGTTGTGCTCTGCAATGTTTCGAATAGAGAAGCTAAGGACCCATATGCGGTGGGTGGGTTTCTGAACTCTTGAATCTGTTTCAAAAGTGGTGCGCGAAGTTCTCCCTCACTGAGATTCCTGCGATCTTTGTCGGTTGCTCGATATTCGCATCCAGAGCATTGGCCACAAGACATCGATGGATTGAAGACCCCTAGGATTCATCTGCTAATCCTGTTGGCAGTTCGTCGTTGCCCAACGGAGAGGAACAAGGCTGCCTTCAAAAGATCCTTGCGACGTTCCCTGTCATTGTCACAGTCACTGCCCATCGCCCGATGCGTACTAGTAAGCGCACGCCGTAGCGTGCCGTCGATCACGTGGCACAGAAATGCAACGAGGCTTGGGCATTGTGAAGTGAACGACTTCCAACACGTCTGGCAAACCTAGCACAGGCGTTTGCACTGTATGCCTCTGACCACCACCACCACCATCAACGACTCACTATGAACCGACTGCGCTCTTCACGTGCCCCCTCCCCGACACCTACTACTTTCTCCGGAATCTCTAATTACCGCACAGAGTCCTATCGTCCGATCAAGGACAAAGGCAATGTCCCGGCCGTACCAGCCGTAAACTCCAGGGTAGTCGCACGCACGCACTTTGACGAGTTAGCTAGTTTTCTAGTGTCCTATCTTGTGAAAGGTGCGGCCTGGTGTTTCATGTGGATTTTTCTTTTATGCTGATACTACGTACCTTCAGCTCCGCAGGAGTCGCGGGCCCACGCACGCTCAAAATTAACTAATCTTACTAGACAGCAGTTCCATGAGCTGTCAACCGACGTGTACGACGAGCTCGTCCGACGTCGAAGGAATACTCCCGAAAACGACGGTGAGTCACCTGACCTATACAGTATCATTTCATTAACTCGCTTCTCCAGTCCCATTCCTTCCCGTGCGTGATGAATTTCATCCCAAGCGGAATCAGGCGCGCCAGAAATTGGCAACACTCCCTTCCGCCAAGTTTGAAGATCTTTGTAGCGATGTCTACTATGAAATCATGAGAAGATATCCTGAATTCATAGAGGTGGGTAGTTTCATCGTCAATTGCTTGTTTGATTTATGCTAAATCTGGTGCTAGACGGAGGACCCAGGGGTGGCGTCCCCCGCATCAGCATACGATGATGTACCCTCGCCTGAATTCCACACGTCCCCGCGGTCCGACATGCCTATACTTCCACCTAGTGCCCGCACAGGGCGGCCATCCGAAGATAGGGGTAGTTCGCGCGAAGAAGAGACTCGGCGGAGCGAGGACACCCACCCATCCCGACGAAAAGCCTCTCAAGACCAAGGTGCAGATTTCGGCCGAAGACCAAGTGCCTCTGCAAGTATCCGGAGTGACTCAACGGGAACTACAAATGCGCAAAGTGCAACTGCAACGAGTGGGATGGTAATTCCAAATAAGAGCACCATCGCAGAGGAAGACATTGAGGTGCCGTACGGGCGGGAGATGCGGGAGAGCTCTGGCACAGCCATCGACACTCGCGAGGGCGTCAGGGAATTTGATACCACCGACGGTGAACACGAGCACTGGGACCAGCAGGGCGGGTTGAACGGGCTCAGCGCACGGCTGGGGAACGTGCATACAGAAGATGATGATGTGGGGGATGTGAGGAGCGATGAGTATGACAAAATCTCATTGGGACGTACATCAGTGACGTCCGATCGGTCCATCAGTGGATCGAGGATGCCCAGTGCAGCGGGTGATGAACAAGAGCGTTTGAGGCGAGATTACGAGTTCAAGATTGCCACAATGCAGAGTCGTATCACGAGTCTGGAACGAGACCTTGAACAACGGGAGTTGGACACGCAGCAGACGGTACGCCGTTTGGAAGAAGAGCTGGATGGTTTCCGAAAGGTAGTTCCTGTGGGTCTTTTCTCGATAGTAGCTAAATTAAGCCTACAGCTTGCCGAGGAGCATGGATCTGCCATGAAGGCTCTGCAAAGAGAGCTGGATGATATTCGGGACCTCCGGGCAAGAGAGAAGGATCGCGAAGCCAGACGAGCACAGGCTGACGAGGAAGAACTGCAGATTCTCCGTGACCGCTGTGAACGTCTCGAAGAAGAGCGCAGTTCTGGCTTTGGAATAGTACGTCAGTATTTTGAAGTTGACAGCGCTGAATTTGACATTTTTGTTTAGGACAACAGCGAAATTATCGAGCAGCTACGTTCTGATATGGAAGGGTTGATGTCAGAACTTAGCGATCTGTCACGCCGGAATGATGAGTTGATGACTGCGAAGGATTCAGATCTCACCGTGATCCGTGATCTGGATAGTCAGCTCAAAGAATACAAACGTAAGTATGAGCAAGCCAAAACCGAACTCAGAAGCGTCAAAGGTCTGCAAAGATATTCTTCTGATGCAATTGACTCTTATCTGATATTTTCATGGTCAGCAACATCCCAGCTCTTCCTACAGGCGCCCAAGATGGAAGATCAACTGCCAATGGGTCCCGACGGGGGTCTCGTCGATATTCATGTCACTGCCTTCGTGTCTGCCATTGATGGTCTTTTGACAGCTGGCCGTTCCAGCGCTCCGACACGCGTTCTAGTGCCGATGAAGGCCGTCGTCACATCTACCACAGCCATTATCGATGACGTCCGTGCATACGAACAACGCCCATCCCGTGCGGACGTCGACATCGATATCCTCCACACTCTCCGCGAGCGCGCTGAGGCTACCCTGACCAACCTTGTAGCTGCATCCAAGACGCATGCCACTGCATCCGGTATGTCTCCCGTGAGCCTATTGGACGCAGCCGCAAGCCACGTCTCCGTCACATTGACAGAGATCGCAAAGATGATATACATCCGCAAGGCTAGTCGGGCCGAGCAGGAGGAGTTCATGTCTTCTTCAAGCTCCGGTTTGCTGTCACATCTGTCGTCTGCGCGCTCGACGGAAGAAGTGAGACCAAGCTTTGAACGCAAGGGTTCTACCTTTAGCACTAGACGATCAGAAGATGTGGTATCGCCCCCTATGACTGCAGCATCGCGTTTTGCGGAGGCTCATAGCAGACGAACACCGTCTGAGCCATCTGGTTCACTCTCGAGCTCTCCTCCGCCTTATACATATGATAAATCTCCTATCACTGGTGCATTGGGTGGAATCAGCGATGATTCAGCACCGCCTGAAGGTGGCGAGGACGCTTGGTCCGAGCTCAAGGTCAGCTCTACTATTACACCTATCTGTGTTGTCGACTGACAGATACTTCACCAGCCCTACCTCGAAGCGCAGACGGAGTCCATCGTTTACGCGATCCAAAGCGTCCTTTCCGGTGTCCGCAGCCCTGTACCGCCGCCGACGCTAAACGAAAATCTAACTCAGATCATCACGATCGTGTCGAGTATCGTTGCCGTTTGCAGCGACAACCTGCCCCCGGCATCTGCAAAGCAGGGTGCAGAACTACTTCGGGAGCTAGGCGACCATGCGCGGAAGCTGTCCGAGGTACAGACGCTACCAGAAGTCACGAAGGAATCGCGGCAGGTCATGGCCAAGTCGAGCTTTGCGGTCGCGAATGCGATGAAGGGGCTCATGAAGTTGTGAGCTTGAAGGAGGTGTAATGCGGTGCGATTAAGATGGATGGCTGGTCCATGCATTGAAGTGTGATGGTAGTATTATGAGACGTGGATCTTCGTTAATTATGATATGCTCCTTGTAGTCCAGTTGTTAACATACCCTTTTCAAGGATCTATTTTTTTTCATCCATGATCACCGAAAGATCTAGCATTTGGTAGTTCGAATACTTGCAGCTATTTGCTCCATAGGGCGATATCGATAGAAAATACCTCACCCATAGCCACGCCGTGTCGCAAAACTAGCGACTTGGCTCACAACCATTCCAATGTCGGACTGCGCCTAAAGAACCTGAAAGAAGAGTTTTTTTCACTCAGAGTCACTGTGCCAGCTGGCAGCAGCAAGATGTATTCGATCGATCAGGTCGCGGTGTGCAAAGGTCACGTGGCTTGATCACATGTTGCTCATGTGATTTGTCTGAGGCTCTCATCTGCAGCCTGAATATTTTGTTCTGAACTTCTGACTCTATGCCACCGCAAGCAGCCGCATCACTTCTACAGCCATATGCATTGACCCGGCCCCTTGCCGCCAAAAAATCTTTTTTCAAGCGAAGGCATGAATAACCCTGGACTTTGACAAACCACCGTTCATCGTGCCATCCTACTGGAAGAACTTGAAACGATGCCACTGTCATTCATATAAGTCACGGCTTATCTGTACAGCCAATCTTGTACTTCACTAGCACAGATTAAATCACGAGAACCATCCACGAGACCCTTTTGGAATGTGAGTGAAGTGTACTGTCCGGACACAGTGACCACTGGGCGCCAAGTTAAAGGCTATCGAATGACTCGAAAGTTCACACTCTAATTATAAATATCTCGTTAGTGCCGCACTCCCTCCATATTAACGTTCAAAGCAGCTGATCACAAGTCCACCGTTCTTAGTTCTCTGGCCTTCGTTTGTTATCGCTACGGGCACGGGACACATCATGCGCCCACATAAAAGATATGCGTATCTGACAGTTAAGCTTAGGTATGAGAGGACACATATATCACAATCAAACCTGGACAATATCTGCGCTATCTTCCTCTCCTAACAATGGCTACGATCTCATTCAAAGAGAAAATTGAAGGCGTACGTGGCGATGCGTCGTACGAGGCAAAAGCTCGCGTCTTCCAGGAACAACTTGAAGCCAAGATTCCAGCGAGTCTCAGACTTCCATTAGCGATTCTCGAGGACCCACCTCTTGATGTTACTCACATCCCCGAAACCTGTGGCTTGCTCACCCCCAAAGAACTACTTATTACCGAGCTGGATGCAACTGCCGTGTGCCAAAAGATTGCCGCTGGCGAGCTGACTGCAGTTGATGCTGTCACGGCCTTTGGAAAACGCGCAGCTATAGCTCATCAGCTCACAGCTTGTCTCATCGACTTCTTCCTCGATGAAGGCATAAAACAGGCGCAGCAGCTGGACGAGTACTTCCGCAAAGAAGGCAAGGTCATTGGGCCACTGCATGGGTTACCAATTTCAATCAAAGTAAGTGCAGAGTGACAAAATCACGATGATCTACCTCAGATGGCCGCCTTCAGGGCATGCTTCCGGTCAAGGGGACAGTTGGTTCTGCAGGCTTCCTCGCGAACATCGAGACTGCGACTGAAGACTGCGATATGACAAGAATTCTACGTTCACTTGGGGCAGGTGTGTAAAAGCTCATGCCTGGAATTATACTCTGTTGGTCGAACATAAACGTAGTCTTCTATGTTAAGACAAATCAGCCGCAGACTCTGATGCACCTCGAGTCCAAGTCTACCTATGGCCGAGTCGTAAGCTGTCTCTCGAGCGAATCACGCGTTTCTGTGACTCAAGTCTCATAGTTGAATCCCTACAATACGGATCATTCTTACTGCAGGAGGATGATTTTCTCAGCCCTTGTTGCCATGAAGGGCTCTTGCATAGGTGTGGGCACGTAAGTCGGTGCTCCCCCACATTATACCAGAATTTGATGCATTGCCCATTAAGCGATGGCGGGGGATCCATTCGAGCCCCGTCTGCCCATTGTGGTATATACGGGTTCCGTCCATCTTGTCGGACGACGCCTCTCCATGGGGTCCTATGGTAGTAAGTATATCAAGCTCTGTCGTGGAATTGTGTTAAAGTCACCCAAGTCAGCCTGGTCAGGACGGATTCTTCAGTTCTGTAGGTCCGATGTGTCGCTCAGCACGAGACATGCGACTTTTCCTTGAAGCTGTCCTTGGAGCCAATCCTGCATTCCTGGACCCAGATGCGTTGCCCGTGCCGCTGAAAGTGCCAAATCTTACCAAGAAGAAACTGCGTGTAGGAATCATGATGCACGACGGGGTTGTGATGCCACATCCCCCAACCATTCGAGCACTGAAGTGGGCGAAGCACAAACTGGAAGCCTCGTCAGAGGTTGAGGTAGTGGACTACACTCCGTATGACCACGACCGCGGATACAGCATAGTTGTAAGTCTGGTGACCTGCAGGGAAATAATGTCACTCACTTGCGTCTAGCGGGAGCTCTACTTCGAGGATGGAGGAGCCACAGTCCGACGCATTCTGAAGGAGAGTGGAGAAGAGATGCTTCCACTGACAGAGTGGGTCATTAGTCCACCACACGTGAGAGATCATGATGCCGCAGAAGTTTGGAAGGTAAAACAACATTTTGCTGCCCATCAACGCTCGCGCTGACCTTGATCAGCTGCGTGATGAACGTGATCATTACAGGAGGGAATACTCTGATCACTGGCGGTCCCAAAACGTCGATGTCGTCCTTTGTCCACCCTTCCCAGGTACAGCCAGCCGTCATGACACTGCAAAATACTGGGGGTGTGTCATGCTATCTCGCTTTATACCAGACATCTAATATCTCACTAGCTACACCGCCATCTGGAATTTGCTGGACTACCCTGGGACGGCTTTCCCGTCGGGTTTCGTCGCTGACCCAGCCATTGACATATATCAAGAACCACCCACCCCGATGAGCGCGGCGGATGAATACAACCTCTCCCTTTGTTAGTCTCTTTCTCGTACTGGATAGCATCAGCTGACCATTTCATACAGATGATGCAACGAAATTCAAAGGGGCTCCTGTATCGCTACAGATCGTGAGCCGTATATTCAACGACGGTTTGGTGCTGGGTGCACAGGAAGTAGTTGAACGCATACTCAAATCTTAGGCACGCTAGGGCCAGCGCTATATTTGGCTTCCGGTGCTAGTGTTGTGAAGCGCAGCGATAACTGAAAGTTGGATCGTTATTGTAGATTACCTATGTCAAACCCTCCATATTACCAGTTTCGTTGAGTTCACTCACGTCAAAGCCTTCTGCACTCATATTAAGAACAGATACTCAAGTATGATAACACGATTCCAGACTCCCAAAACGTGCACCTGTTAAAAAGCTTGTGGCGCTTTCTTTCCGTTTCTGATGTTGCGGGAATCGAGTGTGGCGCTACGCGCGATTGCTGCTATGATCCCGAGCGGGACGAGATGCTAGACACAATGACATTATCGCGACTGGGTTACTACCGCAAGAGAACCGCTCCCTTTGATTCGGTACATTACAGCCCAACCAATGAATTCATAATAGTACATAAAATAGTTTGAAGCAAATAAATGACACAAATCACCCCTTGTTTGAGTTCCTTAGCTCTGCGACTTCGCGGGAGTTTGTGCGATGAAATCTTCATCGCTAACCATCTCTATTCCGTGTCTGCAAAAAAGTAAGATTAACCTATCACGAGAGTCATCCTCAAGACCACTCACAGTCCCTTCAAATGCGAGCGAAGCGCATTGAAATCCATTTCCCTGAGCTTGTTCTTCTTGTTTCTCTGGCGTCTCTTCTGGTCGCCCGTTTGTGGGTCATCCGTGGGTGACTCCTTCGCAGTAGATTCCCCAGTAGTGGCCGGCCCCTCCCCGTCCGTGCCAGCATTAGCTGATTCAACGATTGGAACGCAATGACGGCAACGATAATTCGCCTCGCTCCTCATCTTCTGTGCTTTGTTACTCATATCCATTAGTTTGGCAGACAAACCCGCCTCAAAGGCATGCTCTGGACCTTCTCCTGTGGGCAGTATAGCCATCTGCATGTTATCATGCCGGTGCGAGTGACCAATCTACGCGGAGCAACGGTGAGCCTCCCTCAATGAACAAGATGGGAACAAAGAAGAGCAACTGACAAAGGTGGGGAAGTCCATGACGATGAATGCATGTTCGCAGGAAAGACACCGAATGCGTGCTCCAAGCTTCTCGACGGTACGACATACATCGGCATCCGAGTCGGTGATTCCGACGAGCGTTAGGAGGTTTGCAATTGCATTTGACGCCTGTGAACATAATGAGACGTAGGAGGACCGTAGACATGAGCTGTATGGTCTTCGGAGGAATATCAAACAAACCTTCTCATCTTTAATGAAGCGATCGACGCTCCAATCCACTGGTTTCCTGGCTTTCTTGTCATCATTGGGACATTCATGTGCGCAGACGCCTGCGAAATCGAGACATCGTTCCTTCTCGTACCGCTTCGCGACCTTCCCGCATCCCCGGCACCTAAACCGCGCAGTAATCCGATCTAGTGGATGCAACCTCGTCTTGCTCGCACTCTTCCACTTTGGAAATCCAAGCGATTCGGACAGTTTTTCCCGTGCAGACGCCATCCACGTCTTTAAATCAGCTGCAACGAGTTCTGCGACGAGGGCCGAGTTCTTCATGTCCTTTGCAAGGCCACTGGAATTGGGCCTTGAACCCGATACGCTCCCCTGCATGGTTGCCATAACCGAGAGTTTGCGGAACTCATAAAGCGATGGGACAACTGTTCCAGCGGACCGTAGGCGATTGTAGTATTGTTCGACGTCATCGCGACGCTGGCGATAAGATGCTTCGTTTTCTATATTTTGACGGCGTGTTTGAATTTTCAAAATTTGGGCTTCGACAATAAGCCTGATTGCAAGATATTCTGGAAAAGGACAACACTAGGTGAGACTGATCCATTTATATGAACCTGACCGCATTCGCATACCACGTCCCGTGACTGTTTCCAGCACATGATTCTTGTACCTGTGTAATGAACCATAGCATTGAGAATTAAGCAAATCATGTTCATTCCAGCCTTCCCGGGCAGCAACCATCTTCGCCCTAAATTCCCGTTAGGTTTCCATTATGATATTAAGTCAAGTCCCATTTACCATATTTCGTTTGAGGTCTTGATGGTGTTGTGCATAGTGACATAGGCGCACTTCCACTTCTGTAACGCAACTGCTAACTGAACTACTGGTCACATTGGCTCAGACTCTTGCAAAAAAAATACATGCCTCCATGACCTTTGGAAATTTTGCGATCTGATCAGCGCATGCCTAAATGATTATGTCAGATAATTGCTAGCGATGCAAAGGTCTCCTCATCCAACCTTTCGCAGCTCCTCTGATGGAGGCGGAGATAAAGCTGAGAATGCTGCATAATCGACTCGAAAACGCTCCCATTCGGACCTCTTCATCAATATGGTAGGATTCTCGGGCCCTGCAAATTCGATTAAGATACCAAAACTGAAGGAATGTGCGGAAGAAACCATACATGTTTTGTCGACGTTTAGAATTGGAGAGTTGTGATTCAGATCTGAAAAATTGAGATTAAATATCATAGAGGATGTCCGGAAACTAGTCACCAAAGCATTTGGTGGACTCCACGTAGGGAATCCATATTTCCTCGCGTCCACGGCCTTTGAAAATATCAGAAACATCCTTGAAATGTTTACTGTAACGAGGTAATTAGCAATTAAATTTATTCACTCAGCTGGGACATCTCCCACCTGATGGCCTTCTTGCAACGCGACTATTGTAAAACGATAATCGTGCTCAGTACACATTGCAAGAAGTTGGACAATTTCCCTCACATCACGACATAAACGAGTTCGAGTAGCAAAGCTTGCATAGAACTCTTTTGTGTGTTGTTTACACACCTGCATAACCCGATTACATCACCGTCAGTCCACATTATTTCCGCTCAGGGGAAGGGAATTCGTACTCACATCACAAACCCCTCCATCATACACGAACGCTGCATATGCCGCCTCGCTAAAATTCTGGGTGGGATCAGGCAGAGCGCGAGGCAAGCAATTCTTGCGAACGGTGCGCCAGATGAAGTCAGCAGCGGGATTGCGGACAAGTGTCGAGCACAAAAGCTTGGATGTGCGAGCGACAGATAAAACATCGCGAGGAGAATTGGTTTGGATCAATATTTCTGCAAGGAGCTCAAGCGGAAGTGTTGGGAAATAGCATTGTCCTGTTGCATTTTCGGACTCTGGGAAGCCTTGAACTTGCTCTTGAACGGAAGTGCGACGTTTCTTCGATAGAGGGAGAGTTGGAACTTTAGGTAGAGGATTGTGATCAGTTGCGTTTCCACTAGGCATAGCTATTGCTGGCTGCAGTGGTGGTAACTAACTTGAAGTGCAGGAAGAATTTGCGAGGTGTGATTGTCAGAACAAAGGGCTCGATCGGCTCGGATCGGCCATTTTACATAAAGTTTGAAATTTGCCAAATGATGATTCGATCATCGTCTGTTTCACCCGGGAGACATGCCTCTCAAGTTCGTCTGCAATGCTGGCAGTGCGCTGAACCCGTGGACAGGCAGTCTCGTCAGCGATAGCTTCATCGAACTTTCCCTAGTGGTCTGGATCATTAAGCTCTCCGGAGGGTAGCCCTATCATCAATCCAATGGTGCAGCTGGAATTTCAAAGCTTGGGGAGTGTATCTCCTACAGAAGCACGATATCACTGATACAACTATCAAACCAGGACAACTTCAGTAAGCAGTAGGCCGTCTTACGAATACATCTTGCTTCCCACCACCAATTGATACTCTGCAATCATTAGGGTGTTACCTGCACGGCGCCGAGAGGACAGAAATCTATGGACCAAACGTCTCCAAAGATGTGTAAAACGGTTCGACGGTTGGGAGAAGGTCCCAGAGCAATTCATAAATGATTAGCCTCATCAAGACGAACCTCGGTCAACATCAAATCATAAAGGCTGACAATGCAGTAATCGCTGTCCACCGATGAGCATTGGATCGCGGCAAAACGATACAGCATTCTCATTGATATTGATAATTTGATATATATTAAAAGCGCTCTGTTGGCTCAGGGAATTAGGGATCTCGCTCTAATTGACCAACTAATGAGCACAACGCTCTGTGAGGTCCTGTGCAGTAAATTCACTCAAATTGACCCCATGATGGCTCTGACGCTGATTTGCGCTAATGTGCAGGTTAATATGGTCTAATTGACCATTATCGACAACAAAGCTGCCAATCACCACTTCTCCCCACTCATCATTTATCGGCGTCGAGAACGAAGTTATGGCTTTATCAGCCATTACCTTTAGTGTCGATAGCCTCCGCAAGCAGCCCACAGCTGTGGGTTGTACAGCGTAGTCTGACAGGATATCGAGGAGCCACATGGTTCGCAATATCACCGTTATCAAGGCAATCCTCTACTTCAGCATCCGAGTTTGAACAACTACCTTGATGTTCGTCGGTCAAACCAAGCTAGAAATGACGTCCGTGGTCAATGTAAACGATCGAGCAAGGCGAGAGGGTCTGTAATTTGCCCTCACGGTAAATTATCAAGGCGGATTAGACAGGCAAATTAGCCCACCCACCGGAAATTCCCTGAAACCCAGTTCCAGTGTTGTCGGCAGAACTCGGGCTCAGTTTTGCCAACCGATCTAACTGCCCGGTCCACGGCAGAACTCAATCCAAGTCTGAGGCTCGCGGGAATTGTAATTTAGATCTGATAACAGTGTCTTTTCCATGGGCGCATCTGCTCTTCGTGACGCAGATGATTTTCTTGCTGATCATCTCGCTTGACAACATCGTTGCTGAATCACAGCTCTTTGAAGAGTCGAAGGAGTCCAGAGGTTGAGGGAAATGCTTTTGATTCTGGCGAGCTGGTAGATGGGATCACTCCATTCAATTGGAGCCAAGATCATGAATGGGGTTCCACTGATACCCCTGGGCCGCGGGTATCCCAGCTCGCTGCATAATCATTTTAAGTCATGTTTGATGCAACTCGAGGACCGCCGAATCCATTGGTTAGGACACGAGACTTATTATAAGTTTCGGTCACATCGGATTTCGTGGTGCGGCAGCGATATGGTCTTATCTGCTTGTCGAGGGCTGGCGACGGAAAGTGACTGCACGAGTTGGGCACAAGTGAAGTACCAAACACGGTCACGTGCCATGCATGATGCAGGGTCAGACGCCAATCATCATCATCATTAACCTTCTCTTTGATGCATCCTCCGCACATCAAAGTTCACCAATGCCTTGCAAAGGCCACTTTTCTTTTACAAGACCCGAAAGCTTGGGCCGCAATGCATTAATGACCCGTGTCCCACATTCATTGGTTGGCTATTCGCAACGGTATTTGTCTTTGGATATCGATGCTTTCCGGTAGCCGAGGTCCGAGCACCTTAAAAGCTCTGCTAAACTATAGTGCTAGCGAAAAGCACGAGTCGACTCTGATAACGGTGAACCTGCACCTTGTTCCCCATAACTCATGCCACTGTCCCAAGCATGCGGAATCGGAATTCTCTTGGTTGCCCTCTGGAAATTCTTTGCAAAGCTATCGAGGAAACCCGCCATTGACTTGAATGGTCCTAAGAAGGACCACTGGCTAACAGGTTTGGCGGTGGTCACTCTCGTTCGATTATATATTTGATGTAGACATGCCAGGCAATTTCTCCGCGATGTTCAGAGGTGGGATCGACTACTGCGTGGAACTTGTTGAACAATATGGCGGAGCAGTCAAGATATTCGGTCCATTGGACACTGGAGTGAGTTGACTGCATAGTGCCATCTCTCCGGAGAACTTGCGAATGCTGCTCTCCTAGGAATTGATATTGCTATCTGATCCACTCGCGTTGTATCATGTTGTTGTAAAAGACCAGCATATATTTGAAGAACCTGATTTGTTCGTCGTGTCAGTGTTTATGACACTCTCACGATTGCAGAATATTGACTTCAGGTTATGAAGGACCAACAAGGCTATGTTCGGAGAAGGTCTAATTGCCACCGTCGGTGCGAAACATCATAGTATTTACTCACAAAAGTTTCTGACAGCATGGTACCAGGGGAGCAGCATCGGAGGCAACGCAAGTTGCTTAACCCTGTCTTTTCTACTTCTAATATGCGAGCATTATTACCCACGTTGCAGCCTATTGCGCGCAAACTGACCTCCATCCTCCTAGCTAAGCTTCCGGATGATGGGTGTAAGTAGCTTAACATACATCAATACAGTGTTCTAATTCACGTTTTCGAAACAGCACACAAAGAGATCGATATCTTGCCGTGGCTATCTCGCAGTGCACTCGATGGTGTCTGCCAGGCAATTCTTGGTTATCCAAGTGATACTCTAGGAGCTACGGAGTACGATGAGTACCCTGAAGCCCTTCAGATGATGGGGTATGAGATATGAATTGTAACCCTCCCATGGTACTGAACATTTTCAATCAAATTGTAGCCCCTTGATATCAAGGTTTCTATATTTCCGGCCGTCCGTGGCAACGGTCATGCGCAATTTCTCGCCATATTGGAGAATGAAGCTTGTGGATTGGATCACGGCACCTTGGATACCCACCGAAATAATGAAGGATGTGCGAGAGATGCGACGAATCACTGAAGTCATGGACCATGGCAGCAAGAAAGCTTTCACAGAGAAAAAGGCAGCGCTGGAGGATTCGGCTACTTCATTCTCAAGTCAGGGGAATGATATGATGAACATTATGCGTCAGTTAGCAGTGTTCGAGCCCGCAATTTGCTGATGTATACTAGTCAAGGCAAACTCTGCGTCTTGCAGCTCAGAGCGCCTCGCCGACACCGAGTTGTTGGGCCAAATGAAGTAAGCTATCCGTTCTTCACAAGCATGAACATTTTGATTTGTTTAATTGTAGTGTCATGGTATTTGCTGGCTTGGACACAACTACCTCTGCTCTGTCTCGTTGCATTTACTTGCTTGCAAAAAATCCACTCGCCCAAGCACGGTTGAGGAGTGAAATTCGTGATGCCATCAGGTCTATGCCCCTCTCACAGGATGATTCCTCGCTTTTCGAGCACGACAATGTACCCCTTCATTTATCGTACGATACCCTAATAAATCTCCCATTCCTCGACGGAGTAGTCAGAGAGACCTTGCGGCTTTATCCTCCTTTCCCACACATGGCACGAGTGTACGTCGTTCATCCTCTCCAGGCCTCTCGACTGAGTACTTCGACAGTGTGAACAAAGCCACCACACTTCCCCTTCATTTTCCAGTCCGTTCTTCATCCGGAGCAGAGCTGTCTGCTATTGCCATACCTGAAAACACCATCGTTCTCATCTCCATTTTGGCTGCAAATCGTAATCGAGCTATATGGGGCGATGATGCAAATGAGTGGAAGCCTGAGCGATGGCTTTCTTCTACCGGCAGAAAAGATGGGCAAGGGGTGAATGTTACCTTCGACAGTGTCGAGGCAGGACCATCCGCGCCCGCCCTTGGGGTGAAAGACGGCGTCAGGTATCCCGGCGTTTACTCCAATATGTCAGTCCTCACACGTTACGCTATAGTATTTACTAACAACACGTAGGATGACCTTCCTCGGCGGCAGTCGCTCCTGCATGTGAGTCAGATACAATCATGTTCATCGATGTATTAACGGCATGTCTTGTAGCGGATTCAAGTTTGCCGAAATGGAGATCAGTGAGCCCTTGCATCTTGGGTTTTGTTTTCGAGTCTAACTAGTGTCGACGTCAGAGGAAATACTCGCGGCTCTCATCCTTCGCCTGCATTTTGCACTCCCAGCTGATCCAGACGCCAATGGACACATCAAAGAAATTGAGTGGAAGTTGAAGGCATTTCACACACCCGTCGTAAAGTCACCAGCTGGAGACGGGGTGACGCCACAGGTCCCACTTAACGTCCGCATGGTGCGGGAGGATGATTTTGCATGGTAGAACCATCGTGTTAGGGATCCGCGCCTACTCAACCAGAGCACTTGAGCTCTATTACTTACACCGCAGTCCTGCATCAGCGAACCGGCCGATCCTTGGACTGTCTTAATATTGTAATCAAGCATGATATTGCTATCAAAGCACCACAACACTATGGATCTTTCACAAATCAAATTTTTTGTGATGAAATAGACGTTACTAGAAATATAGGAGTGCGTGAACGTCATCAACTCCATTTCCCTAAGGGAGTCGGACCAAAACGATGCTCCATTCACGAAAAAACACATAGTATATGACGGAAGCAGACACAGCAAGCCATAGTATATATTTGCGGGGACACTTTTGAAAGCTCAGTCTTGACCACCATTGCAAGGAGTTGTCCAGTGGCTGCGGCTCGGCTATTTCGCGGAGATCAGAAACCCGGGTAAATTCCCACTGCTGGCGGGAGCTTCCTAACACAAAATTCTCGAGCTTCACCTTAAAGTTGTGAATGTCATGAGCCAAAAAGGTTTTGTAAAAAGGATTCTTCAACTTACTTCACTGTGCTTCGAGTTGGGAATGGATAGTACCAGGCTACTGCTCCCTTGAGTGAAGTTCATACTGTACATGCGAGTCGTTAAATCAGCAAAAATAGGTCGCTGAGCACTGCGTCGGGCTCTCACGTATAAGTATTGTCCGCGCGTCCAATGAGATCGACCATAAACATCTGCCTGGTGTAAATGACCGGTTCATCCGAGTCCTGCTCACGTCTGCGTCAACACACAAGCAAATGAATGAATGAATGAATGGTAATCCAGCATACATCGCTCGTGGCAGTAAAGCACCCATTTCCATTGTTGCCGCTGTTATTGGACTGAATGGTGACAGTCTTGTTGCGGGATCCTGGCTCGTTTTGTCTTTTGATCACCCACTAAGTACAGGTGAGGTGTGTGAGAACCGGTCACAAAGTGGGTGCGGACGCGTGTAGATACCTGTTGAGCCACGGTGCCATTTGGGAGGTTGCCTTGGATCTGGTTGCCTTCAGCGGTGCTGTTGTTTTTGAGATCGAGCATGAGGTCTCTAGCAGTGTTCTTGATAGTGTACACTCCATCGAAGGGGAAAGGCATTGTGTGAGATATGGGTCGCTAGTAGGACGATTCGACAATGAGACGAAATGAAGAAAAGGATCAGAGAACGCGGGGCTTTTATACCGAGCATCTTCAAGGGGCTGCTTTCAACAGATTTGAGGGCGGCAAAAACACACATGCCGAGAGCTAAAAATCTGGGCGATGAGTCAAACCTGAGCATGACAACACTGACTTGAACTCGGTCCTATCAATTTGCGTGTCATTTTTTGTACTAATAGAAGGTCCCCCGCCCTGGCGGTGCTAATATGACAGCCTGGATGATAAACCATAACAAGGGCCGACGGAGAAAAAGGACTAGCAGTAGCGCGGCGGATGTTCGAAGTTCTTGTGTGTGATTTGACGTTCGTGTGGCCAGACGAGTCGGAGCAAGTGGTCTACCGGCGATACATTAATGATGGACTTATGTTATAAGTTATGCAACCACTTACTCAGTTACTGCAATTACGGTGGCGAGTGTCCAAGCTGAGGCTGATTCGATATACATATCAGTCGATCATTCAATACTCGGAAGCCAAAATGTCCACCACCGACCTTGGTTAAAACGTTGAGATCTCGGCACTTGGTTCTTGGCAACTTCCATTTCAGGCTTGCTTGATAGAAGTACCTTATAGGCCAGGCCTCGACTCCAGGTCCACCATCAGCCTAACATATCCGCTTGGTCATATTAACGGCTCCCTCCGAGCCTAGCCACCGACTCAGCGCTCAGCCTTGACCTGCGAATTTACTCCCTTCAACTTTCCTAGACCCAAACTGTATCAGGCTAACCATGAACACCGTGCTTTCTTCAAGATGCAATCTTGTATCCTGCCATGGGCCTGCACTATATTCATATGATTTTAGCCAACATGGTTCTTTGTTCTCAGCAAATCTTCAGCTAAAAAGTCCTGAAATCGAAGACGTTTGGGAAATGGACACTCTGGTAAGGCTGTTGCAAACATTTGAAAGGTCGACGTGCTTCGGAACAGGGCTCCTGACCGCCGCCGTGCCTATCTGAGTAATCAGTGACAGCGAGCGCGAGAAGCGTGAAAGAACCAGGCGAAGGTGCTGATGGCATTACGGCAAGTGCGGGGTACATCTGGATCCATGACCAGAACCGTGTCACGAACAGGGCAGTAATGACTCAGTAGTGACTATACAGGTGGGAGCAGACCACTAGAAAATTTGATGCATCATACGTACTACAAGTACGGCGTTCGCCTGCCATTAATAGTTGTAGATTGGCGAACAATGGTACAACTTTTTCTTCGTTGCAGTGGTAAATACAGGCTGCACGTTCGAAACCTTGGAGTCACGTCAAACATCAAGATTTCGAAAATACAGTGTGCAATCACCAATTATCGAAGCCTTGGATATATATGGAGGTTGAGGACAGCTGTCTGAGGAGTTAAGAGTTAGAGCTAGTGGAGGTTTTATTGAGAGGCGGAGAAGGCCTTATTCAAGTTTAAAACTCAGACCAGCTATATTTTGCCCTCACCTTGACTAGTTACTACACTCTCCAGCTATCGGGCTTCACCTTATTTGTCAGTCTGGAAGAGAGACATACTTAGATTCATGAAATCAAGCTGAGGACAACATTCTCGCCAAGTCGAAATGAAAGCATGAAAAGTCACTGTATCGCTGTCCTGGGATGACGCTTGCTAGTAACAGTGATCCAGTGATTTTTCAAGGTTGGCTTTACCGCTGCCACCCAATCAGCCTGTTACGCCGCATGATCATCAATTGATCAATACCCAGCGTTTAACGTTGCAGCTATCAGGTAAAATCATGTTTTGCCGGTTGTAGATAAACCAGCTAAAGCACTCTGCAGAATCTCAGTTGGACGAGGCACCCACAATATGTATCGAAGGTCATATCACTTGTAAAAAAGCCTCTAGACGTGCGCTTTATCGTTAATCTAGTCGTGCGTTCTGCACTTCCAGCTCCATCTATTGATATCACGATCGGGAGGAATAATATTACTTCCCAGAGGTCATTGTTCCGCGCGATGATCAGCTTGATGACTGGAGAAGTATATATCGCACCAGTTACTGTCACAAGCACTGGAATAGCTGGAATAACCTCCAGGAAAATCGCTTTGAGGTAGTCAGGCGCGTCCATGATGGACTACTACATGATTTTCACCTCCAGCAGTGATGTGCAGAATGTGCTTGGCCTTGACCAGTGACTCTCCGTCACCTGAGACCGAGAAATGGTGGACTGACACAGTATGTAGTCCAAGTTTTACCGTTTTTTGTCGCTTTATGAACTTTATTTGAATAGTCTTGCACTTGCATCAAAAATACGGCAGAAAGACAGAAAAGCAGGCACGATGCCTCGGGTTTGCAATATACTGTGTCCTTCATACTCCAACATCTGGATTCTCAAGACAGGATCCCGTCGCTACTTCAGATGCATCGATGATTCTATCACCAGTATCCTTTTCGCAGCCATGCTCATCATCCCCTACAAAATCAAAACCCACTTTGTATTTCTACTTCTTGCCCAACGGTTTGCAACCATGGCTTTAATTACTTAGTTATGCATGTTCGTACTTGCGTCATCGAGGCACCTGTGCACCTGAGCTCCGAACGTAGATGGCTAAGTATATTATTCATTCATTCCAGTAAGCAAGACATGCGTGTAAATGAGTGAAACGATGATGGGTGGTGCTCATGTTGTGCGTGCATTGTTCGTGTGCAAGATCTGCGCGACCTCCTCGCACAGTTCACCGATGGCCATCTGCCCACTGATTTTCCCAAGAGAGTCGGACCAAAACGATGTTATTTACCAACGCACACATAGTACACTACGGAAGCAGATACAACAAGCCATAGTACATCTATGTGGGGAACTTTCAATAGCTCAACTCTCCAAAAAGATGTCAAGTGGCGGCAGCTAGACCACTTGTTGGAGATCAGCAATCTTGGTAAATTCCCACTGCTGGCGGGAGCTTCCTTCCACGAAATTCTCGAGCTTCACCTTAAAGTTGTGAATGTCATGAGCAAAAAGGTTTTTTAAAAAGGATTCTTCAACTTACTTCACTGTGCTTCGAGTTGGGAATGGATAGCACCAGGTTGCTGTTCCCTTGAGTGAAGCTTATACTAAACATGCGAGTTGTTGAATCAGTAAAAATAAGTCACTGAGCGCTGCGTCGGGCTCTCACGTATAAGTGTTGTCCGCGCGACTAATGAGATCGACGATCAACGCGTGCTTGGTGTAAACGACCGGTTCATCCGAATCCTGTCCACATCCGTGTCAACCAACAAGTAAATGAAAGAATGAATGGTGATCCAGCATACCTCGCTCGCAGTAAAGAACCCATTTCCATTGTCGGCGCTGTTGTTGGACTGAATGGTGACAGTCTTGTTGCGGGACCCTGGCGCGTTTTGTCTTTTGACCACCCACTGAGTACAGGTGATGTGTGTGAGGACTGGTCACAAAGTAGGTGCGAACACGTATAGATACCTGTTGAGCTACGGTGCCATTTGGGATGTAGCCTTGGATCTGGTTGCCTTCAGCGGTGCTGTTGTTCTTCAGGTCGAGCACAAGGTCTCTGCCAGTGTTCTTGATAGTGTACACTCCATCGGTGGGGAAAGGCATTGTATGAAATATGGGTTGCTAGTAAGATGATTCGACAATGAGAGATGAGGAACTGATGAAGAAAAGGATCAGAGAACACTGGGCTTTTATACTGTGCACCTTCTGGTCGTGTCGCGTACATGTACTACATGCCCTTCGTAAGATCTGAGGTCAAGGGCAGCAAAAGCATAACACGATGGCGATGCTAGGGGCAGCGCGGCGGATGTTCGAAGTGCTGGTGTGTCACTTTCTCCTGGCCCCCTGATCAGAATATGTACGATAGGCTCCAGGCTCGATCATTATGCATTGTTCTTTGACGTTCGTGTGGCCAGATGAGTCGGGGCAAGTTGTGCACCGCGACACGTAAGTATTTCTCCCTGTCAATCGCTTGGCTGGAGTTGGTCGGAAGTAAAGTCGAAGTACTTCTCAAGTGTAGTAATAGGGCACTCAGTGACAGCGGGCGCGGGAGACAGGCGAGCCCGAGGTTGCTGGTGCGGCAATTGTGAGATTCAGAGTAGGACATTTGGTAATGAAAAGATTTAATTGGTGTACAGCGAGGAGGAGATGTTCTTCGTATAGTGAAGGATTAACTGGTTACTGGAGCCAAGAAAGGCGGAGCGAGATGACTAAGACGGGACCGGCAATGAAATCGGCCCTGTGTGAGTCCAGGCTTGGTCCAGGCCGTGTGCACCTGAATCACGCATTCACCCCGTGAGGGTCAGAAAGCACTTCAAGTTTGAGCGCCTTTCATCACCCTCCGCTTTTACAAGAATGAGTGCTCCCTGGGTCGACATGAAACTCCGGTCTGTAGCAGCTGTTCTAGTGACCCTCAAACGCGCCGCAAGTATCGCATTGCCAGACGACAGTGGAGAAATGGCGATTATTGTTGCGGGTGTTGATGGGTACAAATCAAGCCTCACCCAGGCATGGGCTCGACTCGCGCACGCTATGATAGGCCCAAGCCTTGGCCGCCCCTACGTGCTACGAAACCGATTGGGTCATTTAGAATTCATGTCAATGTTCATTTTAGATCCATTGATTTGAATCATTCAAAGGAGTACATCACCTTCAACTGTGGCTTTCTTGACAATCTCGGGATCGGATTCGACGTGTCGTTTTGACTTGATTGGATTGTTACTCTATGACAAGGCCGTTGGGAAGAAGATTCAAGGAATGGTGCAAACCAACGCCGGAATCTGATGCGTCCCCTCACACCGCAGTGAGCTACACCTATGGCGTGAGTCTCGAGCAAAGTATAACAGAGTGTTTTGCAAAAGATCCTGTTGGAATTTTAGACTTCGTCCGAGTCGATGGTAGCTGTGCGGGGGGATTGGAAGAATGCGGTAGGCGTTGGTTTCAAACACATTCCCACTGTTGCCTTTGACATGCTCAGGTGGCGAGCGTTTCGTCTCCTTTCGTACATGTCTATCACGGGCCGCTCAGTTCGAGCACTGATACTCATTTTAGGATGATCTCTGGTTCGTCTGCTGTGCATTCTCCTATGGTTCCCTCTACTTCCGCATATTTGTCATCTCAGTTGTTCATATCCTGCAATTAAATTTCCATATGTAATAAGCCTTGACCTTGTCTCTTCTAAGTTCTAACCATTGATCAACATTCTCGGTCAGTGCCGCCGGTTGCACTTCTTGTTTTCGACGAGGTTGTTGGCTCGGAGGTGTTTGTAGCCAAAGGCACTGGAGCAATGTTGATGTGGGCAGACATGATTTCTGTGGCCCAGATGAATCACGTTGTTGTGGGTCGTGAGGGCTTTCATCTATGCATGGCGTTAGAATTGATTGAAACGAAACATCCGTCGATGATCATACAGATTTGAATTCTTTCCAGTCTCTGCCCACTTCTCCGCCGCGTCTACGTTTGCGAGGCAAATCTGTTGCTTCTGATGGTTCTACGTCTGAAAAAACGGCTTCTAACTCTTGTTGTTCGTGTAGTTTCTGATGAGCGCGCAGATTGTGTTGGGATGCGAAGGTTCGTCTGTTGCATGAGGGATGCATGCATGTTGGAGGGTGGGCTGTGGGGCATAGCAAGGATGAGTTGATTTATGCCAGCTACATGCGCGTTAGCAGTGATCCTTATGAACGAAATGAAACCGACCTTTGGACGCAGCCTCAAATAGGGCGTCCAATGCGGGAAGCATGGACTCCCCGCCCTCAAGTCCGTATCTCTTCAAATTAGGAAACTTGACCTGTAAGAAATTGTCCAACACCTCTGACTTGGCGAGCAGAGCGTGTATGTTCTTTCGTTTATCTGCGTTAATGGCAGCCGTGGGCTCCAAGGCGCCCTGCGACTCCAATAGCTTGGCAAACCATTGCCTCTCCGTCTTGCTCGGGAGGTCCATATATTCATACGCAATGCGGCCGACATAGACGGAGTTAAGGAAGGAAGTGATATTTTCAAGGGTCCATTCCTGATGGCCCTCACCGGTCCAGATGATCCCGTCTATATCGAATGTACGGTCGGGGTCGTCGAGGCCATAACGGAGGGGGTCCAGTGCAGCAACGCGCTCACGACGGAGTAGGTCAAGAGGGTCGATAGATGCGGCTCTGTGGCCATGCGTGCGCAGAGAGTCAGCATACCTCCTTTAAAAAATCATAGATGCATTCGAACATACAACTTCGCAACAAACCAGTTTTAGT
>KN835379.1:0-24038 GCA_000827255.1 Suillus luteus UH-Slu-Lm8-n1
GCTCCAAGGATGACAATAAGGCGCTTGCTCAAGGCATGACCAGCAACGGTGACGAGAGACGCCAAAGCTCTGGCATTGAACACGGTCATAGGTGTGGCAATCAAGGTTGGGATAAGAACAGGGAACACAGTGGACGCCCGGACCTTTAATTGGGTAAGTACATCTTTGTTCACAAACCAAGCGAAAAAGGACGATACATACCGACATAACCTCCCTCAAGGCTTGAAGTGCGGTATCTGAGCTTGCACCAGGCTGGCGTAAAGCCTCCAATAAAGTTGGGATCGTCGGGTCAATCGCTCTCGCACCAAGATGCTCTTGAAGCGCATCAAACGCCTTCGCGGCTGCCGAACGTACACAAGCGTCGTCATCCACCAAAGAGGTGCGGACCATGTTAATGATTTCGTTCTCATGACCATCACGTTGTGCATCAGATGTGCTCTCCCTAAATTCTATGAGACGTTGCGAAAGGGGAGGGAAAAAGTGTCCTTACATTACGTCGCACAGCATAAGGCAAACACCTTCACGGGTACGAATATCAGGAGAGTGCGACTTGGTATGCAAAATTGAGAAAATTTCGCCCAAAACCTTCTCGCCAGACTTGCGGCTTAGCTCTGCCGTGGTACGAGTGGCAGTCTGGAAGAAAGAGATGAATGAAAAATATTTGACAATGCCGTATAAACCTACCTCTTGCTGTTCAAATTCCTCGCTGGAGTACAGTTTCACCAACTGACCAACAAGCTCCGGGAGAATTTCGCGCACTATACCGCAATTGTCAATTGTGACCACTAGACACATCCGCGTGACTCACCAGTACGGGGTGTGTTGTGCACAAGTGCCTTCCAGATGTGAACAGAAGACTGACGAACAACGTTGACTGCATCTTGTCTTGCAAGATATAACGCCGATAAAATACGGTTACGACGTTCTTCTCCAAGAACATCTGTGAGTGCGCGGCGAGAAGATTCTACGACTGCAACTTCTGCAACTTCCTCTTCCTCGTCAACTTCAGCCTTTCCACTAATGCCTGATACCTTGAATAAGAGTTCTCCAACCAGCGTGATTGATGATTGCTAACGACCGGTAAAATCATGTAAAGATATACTGCAAAAAGTACTCACCCTAATGCGCCAGCCGGCATCAAACATGCCCTGCTCAAGTTCAGGCAGGAGTAAGTCGATCGCCTTGGTGGAGTAATTGGTAACAATCATTCGCCCTGCTCGCATAGCAGCTTCCCGAACGTACTCTTCTGTATCGGACAGCCCGCTTAAGATGGGGGATATTATTTTCGGTAGATGTGGTTGGAATCGAGCGCCAAAGGTAGCCGGTAGATACACAAGGAGAGACATGAAACCTTCCCTGACGGTACTCCGAGGGGACTGCGCATTGGCGATGATGTCAGGGAGGAGGCCTTCAAGTCGTTCCATACCGAGTCCGGACAGCACTTCGCTAAGACCTTGAGCCGCACCTTGTCGATCAACACCTGAGGTGTCTGTTTTAAGTGTTCTCAAAAGCCCGGGGACGACGTCGGGGAAGTGGGCTTCTCCAAGACGTTCAACAAGCGTCCCGAGAGCCTTGGCAGCAGTCGCGCGTGCTTCCGGCACGGGATCAACCAGAACGAGGTGCACCAATGGCAAGAGCGAAGACAAGTACGGCACGAAATCCTTGGAGTCTGTCAAAGATGCGAGATTGCCAACAATTTGAGCAGCTCTCTTCTTGCCCTCCGTCCCTCGTTCCCGTAATCCACGCTCGATAATGGGTATGACCTGCGACCCGTAAGCTACTATAACTACAATTTAAAGCAGCAGCTCACCAGCGCCAGAGAAGAGTGATCGATGTAGTGCATGAATGATGTCTTCAGGAGGGCTGACAAAGCGTTTGTCGTCTTCGCAGGATCCACAAGCGCCTTCAGTAGCGTCGGAACAAGAGCCTGTATCTCAGGGTTATTGATGACTTCTCCAAACTGTTTTAGACTCTTGTTGGCCGCAGTTTTGACCTGGGCATGGGTATCCATCAGAACGCCAGTCAGGCGCGGAATGACGATGGGTAGTGATAGTGATAGTTGTCGGGGCGAGCAATAGGCCATCATGCCCATCAATTCGATGGAACCTTTTTTGGATCTCCACTGTTTCTCGTCCAAACCAGACAATAAGGAAGGGAGAATAAGCTTAACACCATATCCAGACATGTTACCCATGATCACCCTCGCTGCATCCTGAGCAGCCTCGCGCACGTCTGCTGTCGAGTCACCGAATGCGGTCAACAAAATGGGGAGGATAAATGTGATATAGGGCTCGAATAGTCGACCGAGCGTATTCGACAAAGTTTCGAATGCAAACATTGCACCCTGACGCGTTTCGAAACGCTTTTTGTCCTCAGCAGCTGTTCGGAGACGATTGATGATATCATATTCTTTCATGGCACCTACTCCCAAACCCTTGATGGTACCTGCAAGACCATAGGCAGCTCCTCGTCGACTGGCATATTTCGGTCCATCGAAGAGTTCTTCAAGCAAGTGATCAACGAGTTTGCGAACGCCCGGGCCCATGAGCTTCACTAGTGGAACAAGACAGTCAGAAACAGCTATTTGGACCTGTTCTGCCGGAGTCTTGAGAGCTTCAACCAGTCGGTCGACGATACTGGGAATGCGTGCGTCCGAGGCGTCGAGATGCCTGGCGACGCGTCCGAACAGAATGACAACGGCTTCTTTAATTTGATCCCCAGTGTCATTCGCGGGACTCGGGCCACCTAGATGCTCTTCAAAAGTGGAGAGTAGCCCCGCAAGCCGTTTCGAGCCATGAATGTCGATCACGGCGGTTCCAGCCCGAAGCATACCACGGCGCACGTCTGGTGACCTGTCACCCAATGCTTCGTCCTTAACCAAGAACACGAAGAACGGTTCAATCTGGTCTTCTGTGAATGACTGAGCCAGGTGCTCAAACGCAAGAGCCACTGCAACGCGGGTAGCCCATGGATCGGAGCGATCGAGACTAGAAGCAATAACCATGCCCTGGCCACTGAGTGAGAATTTCGTTCGAAAAGTTTATTATGGTACTTACATATTCATCGAACTCGGGTGCAAGAATTTTTGCCTTAAAACTGGTTAGAGCCGAGCACGTGAATAAGGGTGAGGAGTCACACCTTCTCCCGGTAGAAGTCTTGTAGAGTAGCTATGGTCAGTGCGCTCTTTCGAGGCCAATAAATCACAGCCTCCGCGATGGCCGATGCCGTGCTGGTGCGAACGTACGCATTGTTGTGCTCTGACGGGACCCATTAGATTTTTAAGCATAGAAACATGAACTGTATACCCAGATAGTTCAAGAACTTGTCAAGAAAGTCTTCTGGCACATCCAAGCCGTTATCCTCCCACACGTGATTGGCGAGACGGGCATTCTGCTCATCGTCGTCGTGGCAGGCTACCCAAAGTTGCGGAGACCAGTCAAGATCGGTCAAATCGAATGGCTGCGAAATTGATGATCAGACGTAGAGCAAACTGTAAGCGAATGGTACTGACCTGGATGGCTTGCAGACAAGCGTTCCTGACGTAGACTTCTTGCAATAGTGTGCCATCAATGAGCACACCAACCTCATCACGGGTTGCATTCGACTGCACAGCCTCTCCCAGGTCAATGAGAACAGATGACGCTTCCTTGCTAAGTCGCGGTTGATGCCTTATGACTTGAAGGACGTACTCCATAGTTGCTTTTCTGGGAAATGCTGCATCCGAAACTACAAGGATATTAGAAATGCATCAACTTTTATACCGAAGACGAACATTCGCTGCAGTGAAACCTGATGATATCGAGCACGAGAGTTACTTGTTCGAGTGCTTCATCGCCATCATCTTGCCCGACGTCTACACCACCCTTCAGCAACACCTGTGCAAGGAGTGGAAATGCATAGGAAAAGGTTGCGGCATCAAACGGAGTTTGTTCCGACAGGGATCGCAGACGATATAGAACGCGTAGCACAAGAGCTGGAGAATCGTCAACACGCGACTGGTTTTTCAGACGACAAAACTCACAGCTAAGTTGTTCAGCCTGCAGTTCCTCAGGCACAGATGTTATCCCAAGACTTCGCAATGTCGCCACACCAACCCACTTTTGGAACGAATCCAAACGTGTTGAGCAGCACTTGGCGAGGTCCTAGCACGGAAGAAATAAGTGCAAGCCGCACAAGGAAACCCACACAGACATACCAAATAGGCTTCAAATGCTTGTGACCCGACAAGCCTCGATCCTTGACCCATAGCTCCCTCCAACAAGAGCGATAAAATGAAAGAAACATACATGCGCAGCTCGGGAACATTGATAGACGCTAAACTTTGAACGTATGACAGCCCTCGTTGGAGATTCAATTTGATAGTGGTGACTCGCTGCCGCACAGCTGCTTCCTTGTCCAGCTGTGCTTGTACGAGTGCTTGAGCCTGCTTCGACAGCGTAGCTGTCGCACCGCCCTTCTTGTTCGCAAGCGATTTACGAAGCTCGGCCTCCCAGCGGGCAATGTCAGCGTCTTTCCCCTTCTTGGGGCCTTCCTCGGCCTTCTGAGAGGAGAGAACTATACAGCAAGAGCGCAATGAATGCGGGGTGGATCCTATGGTTTATTGACTCACCATCTACGTACGTCGTGCCTTCTGGTGTTTCCCAGATACCGAACTCAGCCTCGGACAGTGCATTGATTGTCGAAGGGTCAATGTCAGTACGTAATTGCTCCATGATCTTCGGTAATGCATTTTCGGGACATACAAACACCAATGTGCTAATTGCTTGATAGCTCGCGTCCGCAAAACCAAACTTAGACGGGAATAAGTGTCGGCGCGTTTAGAAGACATAAAAATATAAAAATACCTTCGAATCAATGGTAGATGCCGTCAAAATGCTCGACATCGCCTGGTCAACACGGCGAGAAACTAAATTGTGCGGGTCTACGCCAGCCTTCTGGCACAACTCGATCCACAGCATGCGGGATGGAGAACCTAAAACATTTTTGGAATGTTCAGCGGCAGTCGATAGCAGAACGAACGAGGAAGCTCACAAACAACAGAGTGATGTGCTAAAACAATGAAGTCTACTAGTTGATCGTCTCTCTCGCCCACACCCGCTTCTTCCTTATTGCCGCCGCAGCACAGTAGCAGTGCTGCATACCTTCGCCGATTGTCTGGAGCAGGTTTTTCCGTCTCTTCTTTTACTGGTGCGCTCTTGACAGCAGTCGACTTATCTTTGATCAAAGAGGCTGTCAGCGCTTCACGCAGGATCGGAATAACAAGGTGTGGGAGTGACTGAACGGCCGCTTCAATAGTCTGAATCGCTGCCCTGCGAACTTCAGATGAATGCGAGTGAATTGAAAGATGAACAAAAACGGAGCCGATTTGCAACCTGAGAATGATGTCAAAATGAAAAAAAAGTAATGTAAGATAATTATACTGGCCGTAACTGCTCGTTTTTAGCCAGTTCGTTCTTCAGGCGGAAAAGAGATAGGTTCGCGGCACGCAGAAGCCACAGCTCGTCTTCTACGTCAGTCAATTTTTGGTATATTTTATCCGAGATGATGAATGATGGCTTGGCTTGTGTGCCGGTCAGAACTTCGATAGATGTATTGCGAGCTATGATGTCGCCTTGAAGATATATGAATACGAGAATCAGCGTTGACCGAAGAGAATGGACATACCAAACTTTCCCGTGTTTGTCAGGGGACCCATGAGCAGAGCAAGGGCGACGTATCCCTCCAACGGACCAACTGCTGCAGTCAGAGGATTTGCGATCACAATTTTTAGATTAGTTTCAAGAGCACTCGTGATGCCAGCTGAAAAAGCCAAAACAGCATCGGTGTCGACTGTATCAACGTTCCAGAGCGCCGACCCAGTGATAGATACAAAAGCTCTCCTAATGACAGGCTTCGTGTTGGTCATCTCCTTCGTAATCACAGTCGTCGCGTCTGCAGGCACTTCCATATTTGCCTTGAGGATGAAAGTGAGATGTAACGTCATGATCGATGCCAACACCCCAACAGCCGCATCATTCGTTTCCTTCACGAGCAGCTGAGGTACATTCTGCATGACAATGGCCGAAACTTCAGCACTTGGTGGCATCGTGGCGAGCATTGCATAAAGTGTAAGTCGATGCTCTGGGCCTGTAGTTTTGCCAGTCTTGGGCAGTGTCAAAACATCTGTGAGGGCTGCACCGACGCTAGTAGAGTCAATGTTCTTGGAGATCAGGACCTTGAAAAGCCCTGTGGCATTCGCACGGACGACAGGGTTGTTGGACTTGGCAGAGTTGAGGGAGGCAGTGAGGAGTTTTTTGAATGTGGCGGAGTCGAGGTTATGAGAGTACGCAAGTAAAAAATCTGCGATTACTGCAAGCAGTTAGTCAGAAAGTGACGATCCTGATTTACATACGTACCACTCAGTGAATATTCTGGCGATCGTAAAAGTGCCTTCTCCATAGTTGGTAATACAGTTGCTGTTAGATCGCTAGAAGTTACACAAGTGCCTATGAAATCATGAAGCGCGCTCTGCCATGACATATGTTGAGATTTGGTATCAGGAAATATCATATAGGCGCCTTACAGAGGAGTGTGATGGAACAGGATTTTTGGACATCACAACACAAGTTGTGTAAAGATCGAGGATATCATTCTGGCATCGCATTCAGCAGGTACCATACTGGAAGAATATGCTTATTTTACCTTGATTGCAGAAGGAATTTGGGTGAGCGAGTCGTCCTTCACATTTTTCAGACGAAGTGTCACATCAACAGCAGTACTCAGCAGGGAAATCTGTGTGAGGGGAGTTTGGCTAGATTTTGCTTGCGCTATGAGTGTCGCCATGAGAGCTGGAAGTTCTTCCGGTGCAGACCGAAGAGCCCTGCGCGTACGGACAAGTGCACTTTTTTGCATAGTTGGTTTTGTGTGCGTAGAGCGATTAAGCTGCATGTCGAGAAGTGTCGCGAAGATATCGACGAGCAGTTTCCACGGAGGGGAAGAAGTAAAGCCAGGAGAGGACCGCAGACACGTCACATACAGTCCACATGCCCAGCTCAAAAGAACGAAGATATCAGCAGGTGCGTATGTGCTGATACGCCAACATCAGCTACCATCTAGAGAAGATAGATGAGAACCAGACCTTGGTGAACCACGCTTCGCTATGTGGGATACTTCATTTGCAAGCCATCCTAGAACTTGCTCTGTGACTCCCAACTTTTGGTCAGCATCAGCTGTCTCATCCTTCTCAATCAACGTCATCCCCACTTCCTCGACGGCATCGCGGGAAGCGCCATCAACGTATCGGGGATATGTTTGCGTCAGGAGTTTGAAAACATCCATGATCTGCCTTAGGCTCAATCCTTGAAAACAATCTGAAATTACGACGTTACTCGACTACTGTGAACTGCAGCACATGCCTCCGTTGGTCGCAAGCCATAAAAGTTCCTCCTGTAAGAACTGCAGGCGAATTCTGGTACTGCTGGTTAAAAGCCTTCCCTGAGCGATTTGCATGGCCTTTTGCCAGTCCTCTTGTACGAGATCTCTGGTCCATGACTGTCCGCTCGTATCCTCGTCATCCATCTCGTGCAACGGGTTTGTCGAGACCAACCACGACTCGATATCGGTTTTACCTGAGGACTCCGATCGGCCTAGTCTCTTGAGCTTTGAAAGTGACGCTTTGTGAGGCAGGATGAAAGCACAAGTTGGTATGTAACGATATTCTCGTACTTGTCTCTGCGAAATCAAGAAGTCAGGAAGTTTACAGAGTCACGTGAAGAGGAATCTGATTGGAATCTTGAGAAACATTGCATTATGTAATTAATAATATTTTCACACACTAACCCCCATTTGATTTTCGAAGTGGAAGCTACTAGAGTTGCTTATAACAAGAGAATCAAGACATGGCATTAATTATTGAGTCTCTTGATCTCTCACCTCATTCATCGTCGCTCCTTTACCTTTGCATCCAGGCAGGCTTATAACACGCGTCGAGCCTCCAAGTACTACTAATCGCGACTTGTCGAGTGGTCAGTTACATCAACTACTAGACCTTCCTAATACAGCATATAGTCAAACCGTTTAACCGTATGTACTCATACGGGCCCGAGCATGCTGGCAGTCGGCTCACTTTCAATAAACAGATAGTGCTATCCCGTTGACTGTTTCTACTATCCTCACTCGTTAGAAGCTTGTGTCTGAAAATCGTCATTTTATATCTGGTGAGTTCATACTGAATAATTCCGACCGAGTTGTGACCCACAAATCAACTGTAGATTCATTGAATATTCATGCCTTTCACACACGACGCAAGTCCCACCGATACCTCGACCTCTCCAACTGAGACTGAGACGGACCTTGACTTCGGACCTCCGAGAAACGGGCATGTTGCAGCCGTAGCTGTGACCGTTGGGGTTGTCGGTGTCTTCCTGTTTGCACTCATCACATGGCTTCTCCTACGCCTGCGTCGCAGACCAGCTGACGAAGTTGATGCGGCTCCCTCCCCCCGCATACGGCGCATCTTCACGTCAGAAAATGCTCGACCATCGACTGAGTCCAAGTTCAGTTTCAGTAAGTTTCCAGGTGGTCAAGATAGAAGTATTATCCTTATAGACTTTATTTCAGTGCGGAAACCGATGCGAGTGGCTCACCAACAGGATGATGGTTCTTGGGACTTTTCGGACCCAGACCCGACACAATTATACATACCCCCCACCCTGAATTGTCAGCCCTCCCCGCTGTGCGCACCACCACGCTCTGATCGCTCTAGTATATACAAGGGCGAACTGTCTCCAACCGACTCAGATCTTGAGGCTCCTCCACCTGCTTACTGCGTAGACGGAACCATGTGGTCAATGTGTACCCCTCCAACAGACCATCCGCCCCAAGCCATTGCCTACTAGTTTCTCTCGATAAGCCTCTCCTTCATCCACCCTACCGTTATTCTTATTTTTTATTACCTTTGATGACTTACATTTACTGTAGTTCAAACTGCCTTTCGTCAGTTGCCCTCGTTTGTGACTTGTCATAACTAATTCGCCGTGTACCATATAGAGACCACAGGTTGTTAGCGCAACTCAACGTGGCACACGGCCATGATCGCCGTTATGTATAACCATGCTTGTATGTACTTCATACTACCTGTGGTTAATATATCAAGGATCTGCGTTCTTCTAGTAGTCTCATCAAATGATGAAAGCGAGGGAAAGTACACTAGCGTGATCACACCCGATCACACGGCTAACAAACTTTAAGTCTCCAACTTGCCGAACGAATATCAACGTACGTGCTTTCTATCAAATGTCAATTTCAAGTTCTATTCACACGTCAACGGCAGGTTAGGATTCCGAAGCTAAATATTCCTACAAGTTGTCTCCAGCCGCGTCATGCCCTTGGAGTAGTGGCGGCCAATGTGGTCACTGCACAAACTTCAGGTAAGGTACCACTGCCCTTCTCAAGTTGATCTAAAAGGTCGGACTCCGTAATTGCGCACGATCATGAAATTAGCAACTGAGAGGTAGAATGACGCGTTATTGTCTAGCGATAGGTTATACAAGAGCATGCAGAGAAACCCTGACAAAATAGCGAAAGTACAAAATCAAAGGCAGCACAAGAGTTAAATAACGATATCCTCGTCATCAGAAATGGCAGAGTTTCGAGAGATGCGAACCCTTTTGTTCATTGGGCCAGACGATTCAGAGACTAGATATCAAAAGTGAGATGAAGCATTCAGTGAGACACGAAGCACGAACCAGTAAATGATCGTTGACGTTTCAAAGGACTGGAAATATGAGGCTCTAAAGTAGTGTTTGCGTCAACCTGGTCCTTCGTTTTGGAAATTTCGAGATGAACGACGTCGAACGACTGATCTGGACCCCCCGCCATGCTACAGTTCTGGAGATGAGTACTGTTGGACTGGAGAGCCTGATGCGTGTGTAAGTTACATGCAGGAAATCCGTTCCATTGGCGGGCTATCAAGTACTTACATACACAAGGGCGTTCAATGTTTTGGCGACCTCCGCATTCAACACGCTGTCCTTTGTAGTTGTTGCCCGGGCACAAGCCATACGTTCGACGTATGCGACAAGCCCTGTGATCGCATCCTGATCCCGCTGCGTTAGCTGATTATGTTGCTGAATCTGTTGCAGCTTCGACTTGAAGGTTTTGTCTATGTGAGCGGAGGTAACGGGAGTGATATCCTTGGGAATCTCAATGCCGTCCCACCACTGCCACGATTTACTCGTCGTAAATTTGCCACCAAGTCGAATACCAAAGTTCCGGTTCATCATTGGAGCGAAAAAATCCTCGAGTTGCTTTCTGAGGCCAGCGATGATGGGATCCGCCAAAATGACAGCTCGATATTTCCTTGCTTTGTGTAATTCGAGCACTACTGCCTTGACCAAGGGTTCGCCATCACGTTTCCAGTTCTTCATGAGTGCCTTATTTTTCCAGTCCCATTTCGTGACGTGCATGGCGTGGGCACAACTGCCCCGGATAGAGTAAAAGCTCTTCTTTGATCCTTCCTTCATTGATGCATCAAGGTGCCAGAATACTCCTTTATCTGGAATTATGTCGAAAGCGTTATTGATCTGTTGCGTGTTTTTAGGACGGTCCTGTTGAGTCTCCCTCTCGCTGATTGTTGACATTTTGTTATGAAGGTGGAATATTAGGGTGTGTCGACGCTCCCACAAAAAATGACATAGCTTTCATAAAAACCGTCAGCAAGCAGCTTGTGATGCATGCACCTATCATACCTTGACATCCGCATCTGATAGGTATTTCCTCACTACTACACAATTCACCGCATTTTGTATCAATACTTCACTTTTATCGTCCATGTCGTGTCCGTTCCCATGCACGACAGGATAATACTCGAGCAGGGGCTCAAACCACCTGCAGATCTGAAGTCATTTAGCATGGTATCGCGCACAGACGCCGAGGATAGATGTAAAAACTACATACTTCGATGATCCCTTCTTTCACGGCATTGAGCGACGACCATGCATAGTCCAGCAACCAACCAGACAACAGGGGAATAGGTGCATTGTTCGCACTATCCTGAGGTGACAACCACACAGCAATACGAGCTGTTATCCTGTCATATTGTCGCATGATATCGTTTGCCTCGATGACATCATTGCTCCCTTCCAACCACTTTGTTCGTAAGAATTCGACAACATTGTGACGGTAATCATTCAAAGCATCCAGGTATGCGTTGGTCTTCTCACCTATGTCAGTGTGAACAGGCGTAAATACTTCCTCGGCATAAGCATCAATCTTATAAAACACATCATTGAAAACCGCAAGGTCCGACGCGTCCTGCGAATTATTGATCTGCGCTTTCCATAGATTAATTTGTTTCTGAGCTTCCGCAGCCTCCGGACCATTCTCGTCAGCCCGCTCTAGAGTAGCGTTCACAGTCTTATAATCTGGGAAAGCATCGTTGGACGCCAATTTCTTCAAGGTCTCAGCCTGCGATGCGATGAATCGAAGATATAGCTTGGTGAATGAACAGTCGCGTTAGCACTACACAACAGGGCCCATAGTTGCAATGAACCTAAGGAAACATACCCCCATCACCGTATCAATGGACCTCCCCAGCCAAGCAATAGAAAACTCCCGCCGCCCACGAAAGTGATGACCGAGGGGGAAAAGAACAAGAGCTAGGACTAAGATGAGCTTTTCGTAACCGAGGACCTTCACCATGCGTGAATTGCGGCCCGCATGATGTCTGCGTGCTTGCCAAGCAAGTTTCACTCTAGCGCTCCCGTTAGACTCCAAGCCATCATCCGAGTCGGATGATGATACGTGCGCTTGGTAAATTTCTTCGAGAATGGTACTGAAAGCTGGCTCTTCGGACATCCCAGTTGTACGCGAAACAACCAGAACTTCGGGATCTGTGTAACGGAAGTTCAAGTAGTTGCCAGATTGGATTGTTTGGCAAAGGCTTCTGATCCAAACAACCCTTTCGAGATCGCAAATTTTGAAAGCGAAGGTCAGTCGAAGCAGCTAGGGTCACCTCATGACCACCGTCTGTCCTCATAACTGGTAGCACCATTTTTTACTGACCATCCTCTGCGACATTTTACAAGTCATGGACTCAGACTCAGACTCAGGCTTGGACTTCGAGGGAACTAGTGCACTTCCCCGCGCGAACCGATTCAAGGTGCCTCAAACTCTGTTGAGCTCGTTCCCTTAATTGACGGCGTATCATTTAGCACCAGTCATACAAGAAAAGCTTAAAGGAGGTCCATCTTCCATCTGCTCTTGAACTCACTAAGTTCGATCATGATATCTCGGTAAGTTCGAGGTTGGTCTCATCCATCCACGTGGATTACTGAAGCAGGTCCAGGACAACGAATCTCATTTTTACCTAGCTCTTCAGCAATGGAGGCAACTCAATCTCTCCCCAGCGTTCGTTCAGTTCGCGAACAAGGTTGACTCGCTCTCAATATCTATGCCCATACTCTTGCACAACTGGAAGGATATCATTGACTTGTGGAAAGGTGCCTTGGATGCGTCAGACAATGAAGCTTTGATAGCTCTACTTGAGTGCGTCCCTCAGCTCAACACATGATTCAATATTCACTAACAGTATCATTACTTAGCCTCTTGAATAAGCTGGCTCACGATCTACGAACCACTCTTGCTCCCTCATATGCGGATTTGCTAGAGATCCTCTTGCGACTTCTGCCACAGCCTATATTAGCACCCGCCCTGACAGCTCTCCTGGCGACACTGTCAGGATTATTTAGGTATCTTCTCGTGCCGTCAATCAATCTCGATCTTTTGGACCAGACGTGGTCTTCTTTTCGTGCGGTACTTCCAACGTGCAATTCTGATGTTCAGCGCGCCGCAGCTGAGGTATGGGGCTCCGTGCTCCGGAGGCTGAAGAGCGTTGCGAGGGAGAGAGCTGTGATTTTGATGGCACAGAATTTGGAAGGCGTCGAGGATGCCAGCGCGTGGATGATGATCTTTGCGTGCAAAGTGCGTACACTGCTGCCCTTTAGATGTTAACTTATAACACGCCTGCAGTCTGTTTCCCAAACCTTGCACACCAGCGCAGCATCATCGATGGCTTCTCTTATAGAATGCCACCTGACAAGTGATCGCCCCGAATTGTCGTATACTCTCCTGCGGCGTGTATTGACCGCTTTGATTCACCACTGTAATGGCCCAGAACACTTTTCGATTGTTGCCAGCCTGATCGTTGATCGCTTTTGTGCTGTGTCGCAGGCTGATGGCATAAATCACCAGCATCTTCAACGTGCCATGCAAATCACGTCCGTCATTTGTGCAGTTCGTCAAGGATCACGACTGTCCTGTATGTCGTCATTGTTTCTCACTCTTGTGCATTTGTTGAACTTTGTACCTGTAGCAAACCATCTGACACAGCTTGCCTCAAGACTAGCGTCACTACCACTTGATGTGCCTCTGCATCCCGAGACTTTGAATTTTGCATCTTCGCTCCTCTCTGCTGGTGACATGGCAATATCAGCAGGGCCGGGACGTGCATTTGTCGCTCGGGCTCTTAGTGTCCCTTCCTTCGGCTTGATGCTCTGTGGTGTTCTCGCGGAGCTAGGATGGGGTGGTTGGAAACTTGTCGGACTTCCAGCCCTTCTCAGGGCAACTCCTGGTCTCCTTCAAGCGGAGCCCACCCTCACGTTGCGCCTTCTGCGTCTCCGCAACATTCCAGGAAGCTGGGTGAAGTCAATCTTGTCTGGATACAAACCCACTTATCTAGCTGGGAAATCAGTGACGAGTCGGTGGATGACCTGTACGACCTCACGAGCCCCTCCACATTCGCCGACTCCTTGGCGCCCTTGTTGGTGCCCATCATTGAACGCGCACTGAACACGTCGACACCCGAGGCGAACTGGCGAGCATCACATGCCAATGCAGCCTGGGTGATCGGAACATGCATGCAAGCTTTGTCTCGATCAGGTCCGCTTCCTGGGAAACGCGAGTGGATCTGCCCACCTGGACGACGGAGATCGTGGAGCATTGGTCATGGTCTGCAAAAAGTATTGATAGATCTCGTCGCACTTCTCGAAGCATGGTAATTCTGTGACCTTATTCTGGTTTGTTCTTGCTGACACGAGATAGCCCTTCTTCATCTCAGTCTCTTATGGTCGCCCAAATATATCCCCACCTGCAATCACAGTTGCTATCCCCTTCTCGACCATTGCGTTCAAACGTGTTGGGACTATTGACATCGAAAATGGTTAAATCTTCCCCAGCAGAACACGAAGCGCTGAAGCGCTGCCTGCAGGGCGACGAAGTGTCCCTTGACATGCATGGCGTGCGCAGCGTGTTTTCCGAATAGGCAGATTATACCAAGTCGTGAGAGATGATGGATCACTTTCCGCTGATATCTGCGTTCGGTGGCTTGTTTGTACGTATACTGTTCCATTTATGTGGCACTTCGCTAATGTCGCATCAGCTCAACTGAAGGTCAACTTACGACCGATATGGTCCCCAGCGTCACAAGCTCTCTCTTCTTTAGCTCAGAATTTTGGCAACGTCGTCTGGAATATCATATTTTCGGAGCTACAGCAACCCCAGGGAGCCAATAAAATTCCTGATTGGCTAACTGCTACCAAGGATGATCAGAATGACATGGATCCTTGGGAAGAAGAACGATCTTGGAGAGACCCCACCGCACATCGGGTTCGGGGTACCGCTGTAAGTTGGCTAGATAGGTTTCACCACCGCAAAATCATCATTTCGGTAAGTCTTCTGGTTGGTACTTCTAGCTTCTTATCAATGATGGGGCATAGGAACAAAAATCGTCTGATCGGTTTGATCCCATCACATTCGAAGCTCAGGTCCTCCTCACTCTCGGACAATGCACATCCTTGGTGGAAAAACATAACCGCGAGTTAGTGACATACTTCATTTCACTCGCAGGTCCAGATGCTCCAGCACGATTGCCGAAATATAAGCTTCAGGCGTGGTTGACGTTGTTCAGCAAGCTTAGCAATCCAAAGGCTCTGCACTCCACAGATACGCTGCGAGAACTGTACCGCTCCCTCCTATCCTATCCTGATCGGGCCCTGCAGACAGTGTCCTTATCCTGTTTGCTCGCTTATAAGTCGCCCCACCTACAGCATCACGAGGCGAAGTTCGGCCTACTCCTCGACGAAACTAAATGGAGAGACGAGTTGACGTCTTTGCATATGTCATCGATTGAGATCAAGGACCGACCCCAAGTAGTGGATATCATCGTTCGTCTGCTATATGGCCTTATGTTGGAAAAGAAGGGTCGCTCTAGAGGAAGTGATCGCCGAGCTGCTGTGCTGACAGCACTGGCAGGATGCACAGATGAAGAGCTCTATCTTCTAGTGGATCTGATGCTGAAACCAATGCAATCGGACAGCCATTCTCGCCAGGACAAGCCCTTCTCACTGCGCCCTATTTCCTCAGACATCTCGTTAAAGCAGCAGTCTGGTTACCTGACTTTGTTGGGTGACGTACTGAAGAATCTTGGGTCAAGATTAACCATATATTGGCCAGCTTTACTCGGGACTACACTTGATATAGTAGCCAATGCTCAGAATCATTTGTCGAATGTGACGGCAGCCGATGCGAATGAGCAGGCGGAAGATGAAGCGGACGAGGAGGAGAGCGAGTCCGGAGAGGTATCTAATTCTAGAATTTTGCGTTCTTTGAGGCAACAAGGCCTCAAGCGGCTTGCCGATTTCTTTCGTTGCCCCGTCGAATTCGACTTCACGTCCTATCTCTCCACATCATTTCCTGTTATTGTGACTCCACGTCTGGAGCTATTGGATCAAGAAAATACTCAAGCCCCTTCCGCGCTCCTGGAATTATTCTATGTTTGGACCAGTCAACCTGAAAGTTCGGTCCACCTCGTAAAGCATGACTCCCGTGTGCTGCCGAAGGTTCTCGACTGCCTTGTGGCGGTTAACGTCAAACCAGCAGTAATCAACAGAGTCTTCGACATCGTAGAACGCCTGCTGTCGTATTCCGCGGATGACAGTAATTTTTTGGACCTGCTCATTCAGCCACATATATCGCAGTTGCTCAAGAACCTCACAACTTTGGTCGAACGCACGAAGGCCGATGTGGCACTTTCAAGTCCAATCACTCAACGCCAAATCAGCATACTTTCGGAGGTCGCTCGTTACGCTGCAGATTCGACGCAGGCCTTGACTCTACTCGGCCTTCTCTCCCCTTTGCTGCGTAAATCCAGCAGAATCATATCCGAGAAAATCAAAGTAAAACTTCTCAGCACCCTCGGCCATATATTCCCTCTCCTAACTGAGCTGTCAAATTCCTCCTCCGTCGAATTTTCAAAGGCATACGAGCTTCTTTCGCAGCTTTTTATGTCGCTTCGCTTCACCGCTTCTCGACTCGCCCTCACTTCAGCTTTCAATCAGCTCTCAGTGATTAATCCGAGTATTCAAGAGCTTGCAAGCCTGCTTGAGTCACTCAATGCCTGCTCATCAAAGCGAATTGATGAACCTGACTTTAATCGTCGGTTGACTGCGTTCACGCTGCTCAATGAACAGAAATACGCTGTGTTATCATGCCGTGAATGGCTTCCTGTCCTTTCGAATGCCCTTTATTTTGTACAAGACGCAGACGAGCTGGCCATCCGCAACAACGCCGCTTTCACAATCAGACGCTTTATCGACCTTACATGCGACCCATCAAATTCGGAGTTCGAAGCACTTCTTATGCGAACTACTCTTCCGGCATTGAAAAACGCCTTGAAATCCAAGCACGAACTTGTCCGTGCAGAGTCGCTCGGTGTTATCTCGTACGCAGTATCAAAATGTGACAGAATCCCCTCCCTGCAGGAGATGCGTCCGCTCCTGGCTGGTGGTGACGAGGAAGCTAGCTTCTTCAGCAATATCCACCATATACAGATTCATCGTCGCACAAGAGCTCTGAGACGCCTTGCCGAGTACTGTGACGAGGGGGTAATGCGCAGCAGGACCCTAGTCGAAGTCTTCCTTCCGCTCGTTGAGCATTACATTGTGCCAACAGCTTCGCTCGATCATCTCCTTGTTTCAGAAGCGATCAATTCGACTGGGCGCATCGCAAAACATCTTGGGTGGAGCGCATACTCTGCTCTCGTGCACAAGTACATCCGGGCGTCAAAAGACAAGAGTGAAGGCGTCCGGGTTTACGTTCGTACTTTGGTTGCAATCCTTGAGAACTTCCACTTTTCCGTCGAAGAAGCTGTGCAACAAGTCGATACGTCCACAGATGATATTGCAAACAGCGATCACGAGGGGTTGATAGAGGAATCACTGTCCACTCCGTCGGCCGATAAACAGGACACCAAAAAAATTGCCGATGCTGTTCATACCCGCCTTCTACCTTCGCTTTTGGCTTACCTCTCTAATCGTGACGAGACAGAAGACTCTCTTCGCATTCCGATATCGATGGGTATTGCTAAGGTCGCCTTGCATTTACCTTCTGCCTCCCGAGATCTGCAGGTAGGCAGGCTCCTAACAGCCCTCAGTCAGATATTACGTAGCAAGTCACAAGATACTCGCGACCTCGTGCGAGATACGATCTGCAGGATAGCCGTCGCACTGGGCTCCCCTTATCTAGCTGTCCTGCTACGAGAGCTCCGCGCAGCACTCCTGCGTGGACCACAACTACACGTTCTAGCATTTGTATTCCACGCAGTGCTGACCCATGTCACATCTGCGCAGGGCAGCAATGACCCTGCCATCCAAGATCTAGATGACTGTGTCGCTGATATTGCCCATGTCTCCGCCGAAGTAATTTTTGGAGAATCAGGAAAGGATGTGCAGCACGAAGACTTCCGGACGAAAATGCGTGAAGTACGCAGTAGCTCTTCCAAAGGACTTGATTGCTTCGGCTTGGCAGCTCGATACATTTCTCCCAAACGCATCAGTGCGCTCCTCCTGCCGCTACGCTCTATCGTCGCAGAAACGGGTTCCTTAAAGATCCTGCAACAGGTTGACGAAGTTCTCCGACGCATTGCCAGTGGACTTAATAGCAATGCAAGGCTCACACCTACTGAATTATTGGTTTTGTGCCATACCCTAATCAGTCAGAATGCCAAATTCTTACAGGAAACCCCCAAGCCCAAAGCGAGCAGGAGTATCAAAAAAGCTGATGCCATCGTCCAGCGACAACGCCAAATCGTCACGGAGACTGATCATTATACGAATAATTCCTTCCGGTGAGCCTCGCATCGTGCACTCACCGTGACTTTTTCACTCATCAGACACCACAGTTTTGTCGTCTTCGGTTTGGATCTCTTCAATACTGCGTTCCGACGCTCTCGGTTTGACTTTCAGGACAAACAGATCATCAACCGTTTGGATCCGCTTGTAAAGCTCGTCGGAAATGCTCTTTATTCCACCTCGGAACCAGTCCTTATTGCTTCTTTCAAGGCGTCGGCCAGCATCCTTCGATGTCCACTCAAGTCAGTCTCATCGTCTGCACCAGTCATTGCTCGCCAAATACTCGCGATTGTCCGCTCTACTGGCAGTGGGGAGTCCGAGGTTGCTCAGGCTGGTCTGAAGGCTCTGGCAAGTATACTGCGAGAGTGTGAAGGCGCTCAGGTCAAAGAGAAAGATCTACTCTTCCTGATCGAATTTGTTACACCTTACCTCGAGGACCCCGACAGGCAGGGGACCGTTTTTGCGCTACTAAGAGCCATTGTGGCACGACGGCTGATTGTACCTGAGCTTTACGACGTTATGGCTGACGTCTCCGCTATCTTGGTCACGTCACAAGCGACACAAACTCGCGAGTCTGCTCGGTCCCTTCTCCTTCAGTTTCTCCTCGACTATCCTCAAGGCTCTGGAAGACTGCAGACCACCCTCGGTTTCTTTGCCCGAAATCTTTCGTACGAACATGCATCAGGACGTTCAAGTGTTCTTGAGCTCTTAGGCGCGCTTGTGAACAAGTTTGACTCTGCATTACTGGCAAAACACGCGGAGATGATCTTCGTTGCCCTTGTACTCTGTCTTGCCAACGACGAAGATAAGTCTTGCAGAGAAGCTTCTGCATCAGTCCTTCAAAGCTTGATCAGGAGGTTGGGAGAGGACGAGAGAAAAGCATTTGTTGGTCATCTGCACGCGTGGGCCAGTCAACAAGGGCAGGCAAAACTTAGGGCAGTTTCGGTGCAGGTATACGGGCTCATCATCGACGCATTAAAACAAGAAGCTTCCCCGTATGCCGCTGCCCTGTTCGCCGATGTCCAACAGATCTTGGACGACAGTGTCCAGCCGCTGACTCTATCGGATGGCGATGGAGAAGACATGGATGTTGACGTAGAATGGCAACCGCCGTACCAGGCAATGCTTGCTGTCTCGAAGCTCTTGCAGGCATTGCCTGAACACACGCTTGATGCTGTAAAAAGTACCCAGGACAAACTCGTCCCGTACCTCCTTTTTCCGCATGCTTGGGTACGCTCTGCAGCCTGTCGGTTGTTGGGCGTGTTCTTCGCATTTTACGGCCCTACCCCCACTCTCGAGAGCTCGCACCTTACCCTCCAGTTGATGAAAGACATTTCAGGAAAGCTATGCACACAGTTGAAGAGCCCCAATCTCGACGCACCTCTTGGTCTACAAATTGTGAAGAACCTTTTCTTCATTGGAAAACTGTTCTGCACTGTCCCATCTTCCTCGCCCTCTGCGGGTAATGCCAAAGACACGGCTGAGATAGACTCGGATGATGGTGAGAGTGATGGCTCCGCTGAACACCCAAATATCACGCAAATGGGCCGAGGAAAACGTTCTGAGGATCCTCTTCCTTGGCTCTTTTCCAAGCTGTCGTATCAAGCTCGGTCAGCCCACATCGCACGGCGGAATCGCGGTAATGCCTCCGTGAGTTTGGTTAATGCCATCATATTTATCTTCCTCTGACTTTCCTGTTCCAGAATCAAACAACCTGGTCATTGGCTCCCTTGTCGATTCTGCGCTTCTTTGCTGCCATGGTGTCTCACATGGAGAGTACTCAACTCGAGCGGTTCTTGACCCACATACTTACACCTGTCTATCGGATAACGGAGGACGATACAATCCGGGATGCCGGAATGGGTATGCATATCGCTTCTCAACCTGGTCATATATTCATTGCATTGCAGAGGAACTGAAAGTTACGGCCACCGAACTCCTCGACTTGCTTCAGAACAAAGTCGGCACGACGGTTTTTGCCAATACGTACAACCGCATCAGACAGGGAGCATCCAGCATCCAGCAAGAAAGACGGGTGGCGCGGGCTACGAAGGTGGGTTGGGTTCTCTTCATCTTGCACTTCGTGCTCATCACTTCGAGCAGGCGACCACCAACCCAGAAGCTGCTGCCAAGCGGAAATTGGCTCGAAATGTAGGCAAGAAGGAAAGCCGGAAGAGAAAGAACCGTGCCTTTGCGTAAGTGTAACAACTCGCGGTTTATTCACGGTCTAAGTCGGACTCCAATTTACAGCGACAGTAGAGGGAAGCTAAAGAGACGAAAAGAGGGAGAGTAGCATAGACGCCTCATTCATCCGAATTGTCAATAATCCATTTATATCAATTCATTACATTGTTACTTAGCTAGGAGCCGCAGTTCACTTGATGCACAGTGATGTCGGTGATATGAGCCTGCTGAGGCTGGACGTTAATTGCTCAGACATGAAAGCAAGTTCCCCTGTGAGGTACCTAGGCCCATCAGTGGTCGGTGGTGGCACGACTGCACGTGGGAGAACTTGGTTTACAGAACAACAGTTGACACCAAATTACGACATTGGCGCCAATCGCGATTTACGGGCATGATCCATTTCTTGCCCTCTGACCACTACCACCACCATGGTGAGAGCAGAGCGAAAATATGTCGATCTTATGCGGCAAGCTACCATTGGCTACTTCGCTAACTGGGATCCAGAGGACCCAATCAAGGTCAACGATATCGCGTTGATGTAGAATGGGCACGCTGACTGAAGTTTGAACGGCTCAGGTCGGATCGTACGGCCGTTTCGACACTGATACAACACGATTCACTGTCCTCGGCAACATCTATGATCCAGAATTCCAAGCCTTACTCGATGCTGTCGATGGGCGCTTCACGATGTCAGACTATCCACCAGAGTTGGATCCAGTTGAACAGGATATGATTGTCACTTCCTCTGGTGCCAGAAAGCACCCTTTCGCTCTAGGGCCAGATGCGTAAGTGCAACTGAAAGGATCTTGTCGGACTATTTCCCTGATTGTCTGCTAGCAAGAAAGAGAACTTCAAGAAAGCTTCATTCAGAATGAATTTCAAGTTCCTCTCGGGCAAGCGAAGTGCCGTGCTCATCATGCACAAGCCTCGTCTGCATCACATTCCACGCAACAAAGTCCTCGACGTGCTATACAGAATACCAGAGCTCAATGGTCTGTTCATCGTTCCATCAGTCTACAAGTGCCGCGCATGGACTATCTACCTGTCAAGTAAACGTATGTTCTTTCTGTTCTAATCCATGACTCGTGCTCATGCCCATAATCAAGTCGAAGAGATTGTCTCCGTGGCACTTCTACCGTCGAAGGTTGGCTTCGACCTTGAATGGTGGTCCAACTCGAACTCGGACTTCCTCCGCCAGGGCACTGATAGGGATGGCTTCGTTTCACCACTCTTCTGCGCACAACAAAAGCTCCCATTGATCCGACGGTATATGCGTGGTATGCCTACACCAGATCCTGACCCAGGCGATCAATTGTATGTTGCCCCTGCAGCATTTGATAAGTCGATCGCGCTTGCTGATTTGCATTATAGTTGGATAGATGGATACCCAGGTTGGGAGCCTGTTGATGAGGATGGTTATGATGATCCTATATGGGAAGATGTAATTGTTAATTTCTCCCCAGTTTCAGAAAAACTCACTCGTTTTTCTCGCAGGATTACGAGCCGCCTACGGCGAGAGTGTGGCGACGCACCATGTGTAAATCTACAGCGCGGTGGTGAATATTTTGCCACCTTATCTTCTTTGCGATTTTTTGTGTAATGTAGTATGTAGTACGGACAAGTATCACGGATTATGTACGCAGACTGACTTACGGGCCAAGCTAGAAGTGTCATAGTGACTTTCAAGTCCATGAATCCAGATGTGGCTGTGCAAATTGCAACTGGGATGTGTGAAATTGAACGTTGCATCATCAAAATGATCAACTGCGGTATCATGCATATGCATGGCTCGAGTGTGCCACCTCTTGTGTTGGTTCAGTTCATCACAGTCATACCGCCCTGACACTGCACTTTTCATATTTTCGGCGTTAAAGTTGTAGCCCGACTCGGACTCGACGTGCGCCAGCGCTACTGGCAGTAATTATCCTAAGTAGGGGTTGAAAAAGGACCGCCTATCTTCCATGGGAGAGTGAGAAGATTAGGCACTGTGAGCCTACCAGAGGTGTGCTTGAAGGCGGTTTGGGACAGGCGAGTAATCTGTTGGCTCTCCGTTATCTTTCATATCTGACTTTCCTAGTTGTGATGTGAATTGTGACCTTGGTGAGTGACCGTGGAGGAGTTTTTGTGCTCCCCGAGTCCCCGACCCTGAGCCAGCGAGGCGGAAAGAGTGCCAATGTTCACTGGGATGGCAGTTTGTCAAAGGTTGTTTCTGCATAGAATGAGGGTGTCTGAATCTTGTGCATGAGGCCAATGATATAGAAGGTAAACAGCGTACTCACCTGCTCTGGCAAGAGTAGTTATAAACGGCAGCTCTCCCCTGCGAAGCTTCCCAAACAAAACTTGATCGCCGCTCGCAAGACGGGCAAGACGGATGTCAGCAATACAAGCATTGTTGAGTGGACCTGCGTATTGGAGCATATCAGGGAGGATATGCGCGCGATTAAGAATGGCCCAGTAGATGGGAGTGTGTCCTTCAAAGGTGGGTTGTTGGAGGAGAGATCGTGGAGAAGGGAGATGACGGTTTGGTGTGTTTGCTTGATGCGAGCATTTGGAAGAAAGGAGAACCACGTTGAGGATGATGAAGGGGCGGTCGGACGGGGCGCAGTTGGTGGTGAAGGACGAGGTTTTTCATCTATAACGATGGACGAAGAGGCGATGGTGATAGTGTCGTAGTAAGATGGAGGCAAGTCAACTTCTTCGTTATCGGTGTCATCGAGGTATTTGTCAAGCACGAGCATTTTCAAGTTGGCGCTGCTGGACGTGATGAGGAGCCCACGAAGCAACTTCTGCCTTAAGTACTAGTAACCGAGTGAGTCTCGTGCATGGTTCTTGCAATTGGTTTCAGCGTGACAATTATACAATTCTCGTCAATTGTTTGCTTTGTTCACCAAAGGTCTGTCACTGACAAGGCATGCAGCTCATGAATCATAAAATCACCGTCTCAGTATTGGCTAAGGTAAATCTACAATCGTAAACGAGTACATATACCAAAAAGTCATCACAACCTCTCATCTTCTTCGTACCCCTCATCAGTCAGTTAAACCGCAGGCCCAAACTTTCTCCCATGTGAAATCCTTCTCCCGAAAGTGACCTTGATCATGCGTAACCTTGAAGGAAAGACCTTTCGTTGGAGCACTCTCCTCTCCAGGAGGGGTGATGGGAAATGGCGCTGTCAACTGCGGGAAGGATTCAGGGTTTTGCATGGGAGCAGACACCGTGAGCCGTTGCACATGCAAGTCTACTCCTTCTGGTGTGAAAAATGACATGATGTTGTGGGGGAGACCCCGATGTGGATAGACCACCGAGAAGGTTTTAAGGCTATTCATGCAATTCCAAGGAATATGGCCCATCCATAAACCCAACGGGCGATCTGGGGATTCGATGCCCTCGCTGATAGCGCGAAAGGTGCCCGAGTCAAAGCGCAGCTCGGTCAGGTAGGTGAGATGGGAGATTGATGCAAGGAAACCCGATTTTTTGACAGATTTTTGACGAATGTATTCGAAGGTCTGGAAGCTGAAGCAGTAAGTGTTCACCGCTACAATCAGGGTTTTCCCAAGAACAGGGGAGGGTCCGTGGTCGACATTGGGATCCGTGCGAAGGGACTGCCAACCTTCCACAGATTCATCAATGAGAGACAAATAACCGGGCTGAACGGCAAGCGTCGGCACAGCGAGTATCACCGGAAGCAGC